>CABFVX010009927.1:0-16234 GCA_902151425.1 Timema shepardi | reverse complement strand
TTTTTTTCTTGACAAAGAAAAATTACTCACAAAAATGTTTGAAATTGTGTTACCGGTAAGTAAATTAAGTAAATATAAAAAATCTCATTTTGACCCGCTTTGGTGGCCGCATGCCTAAGGCGTCACTCACTCAAATGATTAGACTGGCGACGACGGGGAGATCGGGGTTCGAATCACGGTCGGGTGTACCGAGGGTGGTTTTTTCCCAAAAATGTTTTCCACTCTACCGACACGCAAATGCGGGCACACGTCCTATACATTCAACCTTCCATAACCACAGCACATTATTGTAGTTCGTGTATAACCTGAACGGTTAGTAAGACGCGGTGTTAAAATAAAAAAATCTCAATTTCAAAAGCGCAGCTCAGATTCCAATCCATTAAGAATTTAATATTGCATTAAGATATTAATACAAAATAAAATCAAAGATTATTTTCAGTTAGAAATATTTTTTTATAAAATTGTCGGTATATAATCATTGGTTTCCAATTTTGAGATGACCTCTAACAAAGTATGTGTTTGTAGCCCGCTATTCTACAAATATTTCGTGCACAACTTTAAAAAACTGCTCAACAATTCCTCCGATAAAATGGTTCTCCTTATTTGTGGTTTTACATTCGAGGAAAATACACTTCCTTTCTCCCCCAATAAAGGAACATAATCCAATCTTCGTCTTTATAGCCCTTCCAACCGTGAGTCTGGAAAGAGAAGCGTATCACCTACCTTACAACTCGCAGGCGCAACTAGCTGCACCTTGCAAACCAAGCCGGCTCACTATTTCACCGGACATGAGATGAGGGCCTACAGTATTTTTTTTAATAATCTAAAACATATATTTTTTTTAAGAAATTCAAAGTCAAAATTTTGAGTTGATGCCCTTCTAAACTTTCTTAATTTGGTCATGTGTATAACATTTTAAAGCCCTGTAAACGCATACAAAATGTTTTTCTATTTCATTTCTCCATATTATTTCTAACTGGATAAATCAAATGAAACATGAAGGACGGTGGGAATCAAAACGCCTCTTTGTTGAAATTTTGAAAATTTGTTGACCTAGATAAAAAAATTACCGAAGAAAAAATAATTAAATTTTAGGTTTTTAACTATCTTTGTAGGAATAACAATTATGCCAAATTTCATTAGAGTCCAAACAAAGTCAGTGGATCACGTGACATATAATGGCTATTGGGCGTCCAGTGCCGATCAAAATGTATACAAAATAAACCTATTTTTATAAACCAGAAATAATTTGTGTAAAAAATGTATGGCGACTTTAAATAATACAATGAAAATGTTTTCTATGTTGTTTGGTAGACGCTAAGGCCCTAGAACAGTCTACCGGAAATTCCTAAACGCCAGAAACTAAATTGGGTGGCCAGTAGGCGAACAAACGGAGGGGGGGAAATACAAATGACAATAAATGCAATTGGTGGTATGAACCCCCTCTTCATTTGATTCACCAAAATCCATTCTAAGCTCCTATCACAGTCACCTTTCGTTTCCCGTGAATTTATCTTTAGCTTCGGTGGCAGCATGGTTTAAGGCGTCACTCTCACAATATATTGGCATGCCAATGAAGGGGAGATCGGGATTCGAATACCAGTCGGGTGTACTAAGGATGGTTTTTCAACTCTGCCTCCACACAAATTCGGGTACACTTCCTCTAGATTCAAACTTCCTCATCCCTAACATATTAACGTGACTATTACATAATAGTATAACGAACGGGTAGTAAGACGCGGTGACAAAAAATAAATATCACCTTTTCATGATTTTTTTATAATTATAAACTTAAGATGTAAAAAATGTACTTGATCTACTTTCATATATCAAAGTCATATGAGTTACAACTGTTACTTATTGAAATATATTATTATCAATAGCTATAAAATAACACTAATAATATATACTAAACTGTTATCAATTTTAGCTACCAACTTTTTTTTTGTAATTTTTAAAAGGCACTTTGTATGAAAATTGGATTGTAAGTATTTTTTGACCGAAAGGTAACTAGAGAATAGTTGCCATAGGTGTTTTAATAAGACAGGTGTACCGGAACTTTAAGGTGGGGATGTAGGGAACGCGAAAAAAAAAACCTGTGTTTCTTGCTGTTTTTATAGCAAAACAATTTTTTGATAAAAAAATTATATACTATACAAACGTAAAGTTTAATTTTCTTCATATGGTGATATCACCAGTTGTTGAATATCTGTCAAGGTTGTCCTTGAATTTTACGACCACTTTATCTCTTAGTTTAAAAGGTTTCTCATCTATTATTATTATTATTATTATTATTATTATTAGCACCGCGTCTTACTACCCGTTCGGGTTATACGCACTTAACGCTAATGTGTAATGGTAGGGTGATTGTGAGATGAAATGGAGGACCTACAGTTTAACGTGGGATCCGAACCACGGTGGAGGCCTGGCATTCCCCACATTCACAAGATGTCTTGTCAGAGGTGAAGGAAGGGTTTGGTAATCAGATAAATCTGTGCCGGGACCGAGGATTGAACCCCGGACCCCCAGCACAGAAGTCCGACACCTTACCCCTAGACTGCCAGGTCGCCGTTTCTCATCTAAATACCGCTATACTCATGACAAATATTCAACAACTGTTGATGTCACCATGTAAATATGTTTGTACTGGAGCAATATATGATTTATTTTGAACCCAAAAATAAAGTTTTGCTACAAAAAGTGCAAAAACACTGCCCTTTCCTCGGGTTCCCTACATGCCCACCTTTAGGAAAACATGTCTACAAGTAAATTAAGGAGACGGGTCGTAGTCTTGTCACGCTCGAAGCTTCACTTCATCAAATAGGGCAGTTGTTCCTACACAATACAATACTACGCTAGAGTAAAGGAATAAAAAAAAAGTATGAGATAGCGGCTACGCACGTGACTGAAATAATGAATACAACTGTGTACTACCCGGCTTGGTGACATTATCTGGCAACTACTACCTAGACCGATAACATTCATTGTCATGCAATTACACTCTAGATTAAAAACATTTAATGCTACTACCTAGAATGATTATATTATCTGCAACTATTACCTATACTGCTAATATTCATTGTCTTGCAATTACTACCTAGACTAAAAAAATGTAGTGCAACTACTACCAAGACTGATGATATTGTATGTAACTACTATCTACATTAACAAAATTGTCTGCAACTACTGCCTACACTAAAAACATTGTCTGCAACTACTACATACATTAATAACATTGTCTGCAACTACTACCTACACTAATAACATTGCCTGCAACTACTACCTACACCGATTAACATTGCCTGCAACTACTACCTACACTGATAACATTGCCTGCAACTACTACCTACACCGATAACATTGCCTGCAACTACTACCTTCACTAATAACATTGTCTGCAACTACTACCTACACTGATAACATTGCCTGCAACTACTACCTACACCGATAACATTGCCTGCAACTACTACCTACACCGATAACATTGTCTGCAACTACCATCTTCACTAATAACATTGCCTGCAACTACTACCTACACTGATAACATTGCCTGCAACTACTACCTACACTGATAACATTGCCTGCAACTACTACCTACACTAATAACATTGCCTGCAACTACTACCTACACTGATAACATTGCCTGCAACTACTACCTACACTGATAACATTGCCTGCAACTACTACCTACACCAATAACATTGTCTGCAACCACTACCTACACTATTAACATTGCCTGCAACTACTACCTACACTGATAACATTGCCTGCAACTACTACCTACACTGATAACATTGCCTGCAACCACTACCTACACTGATAACATTGCCTGCAACTACTACCTACACTGATAACATTGTCTGCAACTACTACCTGGCAAACAAGTCTACTGGCATCGTGTGCACAGATTGCAGATTCCAAACTATAGCAATGTTCAAAATACACTTTTTCTATCCCCCTCATAAACTCACAGCCTTGAAAATAGTCCAAAGCATAACTAGAATCACTCGTATGTATGTGTGTAACCTACACACACTTCCCAAGGTCTACTAGATGTGTGTGGTTGAGAACTTGAGTAGCCCGTTTCTTACAACGCTGACGCAGCAAGACAAACGTTTGTCTAAGTCACTTCTGTTCCAAAATATTGAGTGAACATAATAACGTCGTCAATTGGACCGGTCAGGATCGAGTCCCGACTTCTTTGACCCAAGTCAGACGTGCTAACCGTTAGCAGTGCTTGAGACATCTTTTTATATTATAATGGTAAATATTCATTATTTCCCCCTGGTTAGTACAACCCCGGTTAATTGAGAGACAAGTGTGTGCTATTCTAGTGAAATACATATTAAAAACCTGCATCGGTGGGCACACGGTCTAGGGCTCAAGTTAATTTAGTCTGATTTTCCGGTGACGGGGAGGTCGGGGTTCGAATTCCGATCAAATGTAATGGTGAATTTTTTCCTATTTTTTTATCACTGTGTCTTACTAACCGTTCATGCTACACGCCTATGTACCAATTACTCCAATGTATTAGGGATGAAGAAGGTTGAATTTAGAGAAAGTGTACACGCATTTGCGTGGAAAGAGAATGAAAACCCATTTTAGAGAAAAGCCTCAGTACATCCGACAGGGATTCAAACCTTAATCTCCCTGTCAACCTCAATCTAGTATATGGCAAGAGTGACGCCCTAGACCATGCGGTTAAATGAGTCACCCCTCTCCGGCCAGGAAAATGCGGGAACGTTAAATCTAAACTTACCTTCCTCACCCTTAGCCCATTACCGTAATTAATATCAACTAGTATAAACTGAGCGGGTAGTAAGACACGGAGAAGCTAGTTTCAATCTAAGAAATACAATGCCCCCCTCCCCCTTAGTTCCTCGCAGAGCACACATCCATGACGTCAGCAGCGCTTCTTGCCCACCCGCACACATCACACATCACTGACCACATCTCATCAAGTGTCCACTATGTTACCATGACATGTCGCGTTAGTTGGGGGTAGTTTTATGAAAATTATCTTGATATTTTGACCCGTTAAAATTAATCACTGATAGGAAATAATAATATGTTTATCTTTTTAAATTCAAATTGACCCGTTTTATAAAAGTATATTAAAAACATTCTGTCTTCAATTTTACCATCGAAATCTTTGTGATAATCTCTTAAACTTTTAGTATATTATAAACTGCTGCAATCTTCCTAAACACATTGGTTATGTTCTCGAAATATTTTTTTTTAAAGAATCACGTCCTACAACCCATCCGGGCTAAGAAGCTGTATTTAGAGTAAATCTAATCGCACTAGCGTGGAGGAAGATACACAAAACCGATCGAACAATTTAGAAAAATGTGTAGTTAAAAAAAATCCCTCATCAATAAACTACACTTAATTTAAAAGGATGAAAATCAAAGCCAATATTAATTTAAAAAACATTCAGAGAAATAAAATCTATCTAGAGGTAAGGTGTCAGACTTCTGTGCTGGCGGCCAGGGTTCAATCCTCGGTCCCGGCACCGATTTTTCTGATTACCAAACCCTCCCTTCACCTCTGACAAGACATCTTGTGAATGTGGGGAGTGCCAGACCTCCACCGTGGTTCGGATCCCACGTTAAACTGTAGGTCCTTAAATGAGTCACCCCTCTCCGGCCAGGAAAATGCGGGAACGTTAAATCTAAACTTACCTTCCTCACCCTTAGCCCATTACCGTAATTAATATCAACTAGTATAAACTGAGCGGGTAGTAAGACACGGAGAAGCTAGTTTCAATCTAAGAAATACAATGCCCCCCTCCCCCTTAGTTCCTCGCAGAGCACACATCCATGACGTCAGCAGCGCTTCTTGCCCACCCGCACACATCACACATCACTGACCACATCTCATCAAGTGTCCACTATGTTACCATGACATGTCGCGTTAGTTGGGGGTAGTTTTATGAAAATTATCTTGATATTTTGACCCGTTAAAATTAATCACTGATAGGAAATAATAATATGTTTATCTTTTTAAATTCAAATTGACCCGTTTTATAAAAGTATATTAAAAACATTCTGTCTTCAATTTTACCATCGAAATCTTTGTGATAATCTCTTAAACTTTTAGTATATTATAAACTGCTGCAATCTTCCTAAACACATTGGTTATGTTCTCGAAATATTTTTTTTTAAAGAATCACGTCCTACAACCCATCCGGGCTAAGAAGCTGTATTTAGAGTAAATCTAATCGCACTAGCGTGGAGGAAGATACACAAAACCGATCGAACAATTTAGAAAAATGTGTAGTTAAAAAAAATCCCTCATCAATAAACTACACTTAATTTAAAAGGATGAAAATCAAAGCCAATATTAATTTAAAAAACATTCAGAGAAATAAAATCTATCTAGAGGTAAGGTGTCAGACTTCTGTGCTGGCGGCCAGGGTTCAATCCTCGGTCCCGGCACCGATTTTTCTGATTACCAAACCCTCCCTTCACCTCTGACAAGACATCTTGTGAATGTGGGGAGTGCCAGACCTCCACCGTGGTTCGGATCCCACGTTAAACTGTAGGTCCTCCATTTCATCTCACAATCACTCTACCTTTACACATTAGGGTAAGTGCGTATAACCCGAACGGGTAGTAAGACGCGGTGCTAATAATAATAAATAAATAAAATCTAAATATCAAGTTTAAACAAAATTCATCAAACAGTTTCAAATCTATGGCCAGGGTCACATACATGTTGTTGTGAGATGCCCTTTTTTGAGTTCTGGAACACATCTAACGTAAATATTTATCTTAACCCCGAGGATAAAAATTTCACGATCACAATAATTTTTTCTTTATATGTATTTAAGAAAATAAAAACACATTAAGTACTATTGACTTTGAATCGACTAAATAAACCATCTCCCCCTTTTTTACCAGACATTTAAAACCCTTTTTATTTGCAGCAATGATGTGAATCTTAGGCCTTAAATATTGTTTCCAAGTCACTTTCATTTATTGTTGAAAAATGTGTGTCCGTAAGCCGAGACTTTTTTTTGTTGTGAAAATGTGAAAAAACCAATGTTAACATATTAAGTATGTGTGGGATCCCAAAAATTGCACATATTCAACAATTTTTAGGAATTGATCCCCGTTGAAAAACGAGTATATATTTGGTACACCAAACTCACATGGCCCATTTCCTACTACTTTTATAAAATCAGACTATGGTTGCACGCTATGGTCCGCGGGCCGCCTGGTGTTGGTATTTGCAAGAGACTAGAGAAAGACATGGCTGGTGTACAGACAAGAGTATTCATCTACGCACGGCTAACAGCGAGGTCACTCACTGCCTGGATGTAACGAGCGACAAGCAGTCTGCGTGGCTGGACTGTATAGTGGCGGTGCTAGGACAACACACATTTCCTACATTAGCTGGCTGGACGCTACAGTGGCGGTACTAAGACAACATACATTTCCTACATTAGCTGTCTGGACTCTATAGTGGCGGTACTAAGACAACATACATTTCCTTCATTAGCTGGCTGGACTGTATAGTGGCGGTACTAGGACAACACACATTTCCTTCATTAGCTGGTTGGACTGTATAGTGGCGGTACTAGGACAACACACATTTCCTTCATTAGCTGGCTGAACTGTATAGTGGCGGTACTAGGACAACACACATTTCCTTCATTAGCTGGCTAGACTGTATAGTGGCGGTACTAGGACAACACACATTTCCTACATTAGCTGGCTGGACTGTATAGTGGCGGTACTAGGACAACACACATTTCCTTCATTAGCTGGCTGGACTGTATAGTGGCGGTACTAGGACAACACACGTTTCCTTCATTAGCTGGCTGGACTGTATAGTGGCGGTACTAGGACAACACACATTTCCTACATTAGCTGGCTGGACTCTATAGTGGCGGTACTAGGACAACATACATTTTCTACATTAGCTGGCTGGACTCTATAGTGGCGGTGCTAGGACAACACACATTTCCTTCATTAGCTGGCTGGACTGTATAGTGGCGGTACTAGGACAACACACATGTCCTACATTAGCTGGCTGTACTCTATAGTGGCGGTGCTAGGACAACACACTTTCCTACATTAGCTGGTTGGACTCTACAGTGGCGGTACTAGGACAACACACATTTCCTTCATTAGCTGGCTGTATATAGTGGCGGTACTAAGACAACATACATTTCCTACATTAGCTGTCTGGACTTTATAGTGGCGGTACTAAGACAACATACATTTCCTACATTAGCTGTCTGGACTCTATAGTGGCGGTACTAAGACAACATAGATTTCCTACATTAGCTGGCTGGACGTCTATGGTGGCAGTGCTAAGACAACATACATTTCCTACATTACCTGGCTGGACGTATAGTGGCAGTACTAAGACAACATACATTTACTACATTACCTGGCTGGACGCTATAGTGGCGGTGCTAAGACAACATACATTTCCTATATTAACTGACTGTAAGGTGTATAGTGGCGGTGTTTCGACGTTACATATTATTTATGACATATACCTGTCCTAAACTCTTAAATTGTTAAATAGCACATGTGTACAAATGTATACATATTAATTATGCCAATGAAATAAATATGAGGAAGGTAGAATTTAAAGTAAATACACTCGTATTTGCGTGGAGGGAGAGTGTAAAACCATTTAGAAAAAAAATCTAGTACACCAGTCAGAATTCAAAGCTCAACCTCCCCGCTATCCTCTTTAAAGTAAAAAATACAATGATGTCCACTATTTAATGAATTTATTAAAATAAATACTTTGATTAAAACTAAAACTGGAAAATTAGGACCATGGCGAAAAAAAAAGAAGGTAATCCTGAAGTGAGCAGGACCCCCAGTTTCATTCTTTGAAGACCCTATTTCTCAAGCCATGCGACAAAATAAATATTTTCATTCTTTATTCATGAAAGCTACAAAACAATGATGTTACCGGTTGTTCTCTACGTGTGTGAAACGTGGTCTCCCACCTTAAATGACGAAAATCAATTTAGGGCGTTCGAAAAAAAATAATTACATGCCGCAATTGACATAGGACCGATGGCTTTACTTTCCCTTCGAAGACAGTTGTTCTACGGATTTTTATCGCAAGTAAAATCCGTCGACCACAGATGAGTTTTAACTCACCAACATCGGGTCCTGAGGTGGACTGGATAGAACTATCTCAAGATAGGGATGGGTTAATGAGGTGGACTGGATAGGACTAGCTCAAGATAGAGATAGGGTGTAATGAGGTGGACTGGATAGGACTAGCTCAAGATAGAGATAGGGTTTAATGAGGGGGACTGGATATAACTAGCTCAAGATAGGGATGGGTTAATGAGGTGGACTGGATAGGACTAGCTCAAGATAGAGATAGGGTGTAATGAGGGGGACTGGATATAACTAGCTCAAGATAGGGATGGGTTAATGAGGTGGACTGGATAGAACTATCTCAAGATAGGGATGGGTTAATGAGGTGGACTGGATAGGACTAGCTCAAGATAAGGATGGGTTAATGAGGTGGACTGGATAGAACTATCTAAAGATAGGGATGGGTTAATGAGGTGGACTGGATATAACTAGCTCAAGATAGGGATGGGTTAATGAGGTGGACTGGATATAACTAGCTCAAGATAGGGATGGGTTAATGAGGTGGACTGGATAGGACTATCTCAAGATAGGGATGGGTTAATGAGGTGGACTGGATATAACTAGCTCAAGATAGGGATGGGTTAATGAGGGGGACTGGATATAACTAGCTCAAGATAGGGATGGGTTAATGAGGTGGACTGGATAGGACTAACTCAAGATAGGGATGGCTTAATGAGGTGGACTGGATAACAGGGATGTGTGGCGTACTTTTGTGAGAGGCAATGAACTTTCCAGTTCCTAATGTCATAAAGTAAGGATCTATGAAAGATGTAGGACAGTGTAGGAAGTTAATGTCCCCCAGCTAACAGGCGGTCAGATATAAAGGATGAAATCACAATAATCAACATCTTGTTTTACTAAAAATAAACTGTACACCAATAAAATATTTCTCAATACATAGTTTTACAACAAAAGTTTACCGTTAAATATAAAAACAGTTGACTTTTATGAGGAGAGTTGGGTAGGTGTTTGGCACACCAGACTCGCATCTTAAGAGGCCAGGATTCGACACCAGTTGCAGGGTTACCACAATTTTATCACTACAAGATCCCCTGTGTTTTACAGATTTTTCAGAAGGAATTTACAATTTTTCAAACAAAAGATGGAGGAAGGAAAGTGATATTTTATAAGAGTAACTAGAATGACCACGAGCGTATAAAAGAAACAAGAGGGTGACAATCAAGTCTGTATAGGATTTTTTATAATTATTATTATTTAGCACCGCGTCTTACTACCCGTTCGGGTTATACGCTCTAAGTACTAATTACGCTAATGGATTAGGAATTGGGAAGGTTTAATTAGAGGAAGTGAACCCGCATTTGCGTGGAGGAAGAGTGGAAAACCATTTAGGAAAAACCCCACCCAGTTCACCCGACCGAGATTCGAACCTCGATCTCCCCGTTCTCGGCAGTCGGGCTCAACACGACTAACGCGTTAGTCAACTACACCACCTAGGCGTTTTTTAAATAATTTATGACTCCTTTATTATTAAATAATTTTTTTACGAGTTGAATAAAATTATTGCATTATTGTTAAATAAATGTGTTTCACATGAGCTCTAGTTTTTATATTTAACAAATTAGTAATAAAATTTATAGCCACCATAATGTCGTAAAGTAGCCCAGTGTTTGAATAAACGTGTTTAGTTCTTTAGTCGGTTTTTTATTCTATACGCAGACCTGTAATATAACTCTTTCGTTAAATGTTTTAAATTTACAACCATTCCATTATTTGTATTAGTTTTCTTTTTATTTCGATATTCTATGTGTTTTCTCGTGTTCCCAAACAGAAAAGAAAATTCTTGGGTACTCTTCGTTTACCCTGAAAGGTAGCAGTTTCACCTTGACGAACCACACTATAACCATCTCTGTCTAAGCTGCACCATAGTGTAATCCGTCAAGGAAAGCTCGCTTGCTTCCTTGCAGAGTCAAGGAGGGGTACGTGGAAACCAGGCGGCTGGATGATGAATATCATTACAACTTGTACACTTCGTTTACGATGTGAGGTCGCAGTCTTACCTTGAAAAATTACACTATGACCTTGTCTTTTAAGATAGGGTCATAGTGTAAGCCGACAAGTTAGGACCGCCACCTTTCAAGGCTGGATTGGCTGCTTTAAAACTAATGTTTTTTTCAAATAATCAAGTAGCCAAAACTATTATTTATGCTTTTAGTGAGGATTACTCCACCACAGACTCTGCCTTAAAATATGAGTGAAGAATGACCCTGAGCACGGGACGATTCCTGGATAGCTCAAGAATTATAGCATTGGCGCAATAAACCAAAGGTCCCGAGTTCGATTCCCATGTCCAGGTGTCATGTTTCAATTTTCAGAATCATGTTTTTTCAGTAAACCATCTTAGGTTTTTTTAAATGAAGGGTAATCCCAATCATTGATAGAAGCTACTTTTTTATGTTACTGTAAAATTAGTCTTTAATTAAATTGTTTCATATTTTTTTAAATTAACCTATTGATTAATGAATCAAGAATGACATTGATAAATTTAATGACAAAAGTTTTTCTCTTTATTAAACAATTAATTACAGCAAAGATTTCTTGAGCAAGTGTTTAAAGAATTTTTTTCTCATTTGGTTTAATGCATTCAAAATTGAGTAATCAATTAGGTACAGAGAAATCATCTAAACATGTGTTTTTGTTTAAATTATTTAATTGTGATGTGGAAATTTATAAAAACTTAAAAAAAAAAGTAAACCGAAAATAAAAACAGAAACATATTTTCAACGAGATAAGGTATATTTAGTTAATATTTTTATGTTTAAATCATTCATAAACCTCAAACCTGGAGGCACCGTATACCAGTGGTTTTTGAACTTAACTTAAAAGATTCAGTTGATTAGTTTTAGTATTTCCCAAAAGTAGGTGACCTGGTGGTCTAGGGGTAAGATGTCAGACTTCTGTGCTGGGGGTTCGGGGTTCAATCCTCGGTCCCGACACAGATTTATCTGATTGCCAAACCCTTCCTTCACCTCTGACAAGACATCTTGTGAATGTGGGGAATGCCAGGCCTCCACCGTGGTTCGGATTCCACGTTAAACTGTAGGTCCTCCATTTCATCTCACAATCACCCTACCATTACACATTAGCGTAAATGCGTATAACCGAACGGGTAGTAAGACGCGGTGCTAATAATAATAATAATATTTTCCAATAAGTTGAGTTTACCGCATTATATTTTGTTTGTGATTCAGCTTTTAGATGCATGTTCTTTAATCAAAAGTATAACTCACTCTTGAGTTGAGAAAGGGCACATGTAGTTTATGAAGTCACAAATGTTTTAAATTAATTTAAATCAGATATCCGGATTTTGGTGTGTTTTTTTCCCCTGAACTGTATTTCAAGGTAAACGAAGTGTTTGTGAGGGTCTTGTAGTCAGTCAGTCCACGTGTCTGCCACTTGCTGGCACTCTATACACAACGTAACAACAACACAGCTGGAGTGTGTGCCTGCCTGCCCTCCGTTCACAACGAGACACGACACGAGGTGGGCCAACAGACGATACACACTTTTTTTTAACAGCTTTGGAGAATGTTGGGAGAGATTTCTTTTTAACTAAATAACAGTTCCTAAACAGTGGTTAATTATATCAACACAAGACTTTCAAACAAACTTAACCTAGGTAAACATATATTATAATAGGATCGCCGATACAATATTAAGTTAAAAACAAAACTCTCGGAGTGGCAACAGTGCCATTTTCATAGGAAGGGATTTTTAATAGAAAATACAAAGATATTTGCTACTGTCAACAATGATAACATTTTACTATATTATTAATGTTAGTTTATAGGTATGGATATTATTAATCAAAAGTGACAGCTGCAGATTAACCAACTTGACGTATGAATGCTTGAAAGCAGAATGTCAAAATATACAAATACATCATCATTGTTTCGCCTAAGGAAAACTTTTAAAATTAACAACTAGCAACCCGCCTCGGTGGCGTAGTTGGCTAATGCGCTTGTCGTGTTGATCTCGACTGCTGGGGACGGGGAGATCGAGGTTCGGATCTCGGTCGGGTGAACTGGGAGTGGCTTTTCCTAAATGGTTTTCCACTTTCTCTCGACGCAAATGCGGGTTCACTTCCTCTAATTCAACCTTCCCAATTCCTAATCCATTAGGGTAATTAGTACTTAAAGCGTATAAACCGAACGGGTAGTAAGACGCGGTGTTAAATATTATTATTAACAATTAGCACAGATGTGAAACCTCACCACCCACATCGATGGGTGCATGGACAAAGGTGTTGTTGTGGTCCCGTCGTATTTGGTTCGCCGCTGTCAAGGAGGGGAGGTCGGGTTAAAGTCCCGGTCGCAAGGCCGTAGAAAAGTAAGTTTTATAGGGGGTGGAGGGGGGGGGGGTTGTTAAAAAATGTTACTATGCCTTTAGCCAATATAAGTTTTTATCCCGTATATAATGAGCACTCCTTACCCCTTTTCTACTCCCTCGCCGGGTCGGGTGTACTTGGCGTAGTTTTATTCCATCCTTTCGTTTCAACGCAGACGCGGGTACGTTTCCTCTAAATTCGAACCTTCCCTGGCCACACTCTATTCGTGTGAATATGAGAGCACTTGACCTTTCCGAGTGACCCGCCGTGGTGGTGTTACGTTACGTAGAGAATGACCAGATGACCTTGGGCCAACTGAGTGACAGCCTTCTGCCGCCCCAAGACACACCTGTTGAGCGACTTGCGACACCGCCGGCACGAGGAGAAACTGTCGTATCAGCCAGTACGTTTCGCAACAATGTTATCAACGGATTGATCTAAGGGGGAAAGGACGAGGAGGGACGGGAAAAGCACCCCCCGTGCAAACGGTCGAGATTCGAACCCAGTCCAGGCTATCGCAAGCTCGACGCGGGTATAGTTAGGGTTAAGCACGTCAATCGCTTCCAAACAATTATTATTATTGTTTTTGTTACCGCGTCTTACTACCCGTTCGGGTTATACGCACTTACGCTAATGTGCAATGGTTAGGGTGATTGTGAGATGAAATGGAGGACCTACAGTTTAACATGGGATCCGAACCACGGTGGAGGCCTGGCATTCCATACATTCACACGATGTCTTGTCAGAGGTGAAGGAATGGTTTGGTAATCAGATAAATCTGTGCCGGGACCAAGGATTGAACCCCGGACCCACAGAACACAAGTCCGACACCTTACCCCCTAGACCACCAGGTCACCGTAAACAATAAAAAAAGCCTTCCAGACGGTAGTAGTTAGTCCTTTCTTGAAGGCCTTATATCTTAACAAAATACTTCTATACAGTAAGATTCTGGTACGAAATAAGGCCTTCCAGCCAAAATGCACCGTACAAGAACGCTCCCCATAGCAGAGCGACCAGAAGTGGTGGCAGGAAATGCACTTTGGTCAGAGCGTGACTCGGACAGTTACGTCACAGAGGTTTGATATAAATAAAAATGTAATCTCGAAGCGATAACCTACTCTCCCCCTTCGACAAACCACAACAAACAAAACAGAGCGCTTATTCAAGTCGGAGTAGCTGCCGAGAGACCTTGAACTATTCTATTCCGCCATTCCGACCCGCGTTAGAGACCACACAGGACGGTCTCTGGAGAGACTTGTGTTGCACGTGGCCGAGAGGTTAGGAAATGCCCGGGAGGGACGTGTTTTCCCCCTAACCTTCCTCCACGGCAATGAGGGATGAATCTCCTCTCAAGCGTCACAATTATTTGCCTATGCACTAATTAGGCTAATGTGTTAGGGATTAGGAAGAGTAAATTAGACGAAGTGCACCCATATTTGCGCGGAGGGAGAGTAGAGAACATTTTTAAACCGCGCTCAGTGTACCCGAACGAAACGCGAACCTCGATCTCCCTGTCATCAGCAGTCTAGTCCAACACGAGAGTAGCGCGTTGGACCACGCAGGAACCGGGTTCCTCCAAAATTGCTCTCCTTATCCTTACAGCAAGTAAAGTTGCTAATAATAAGATGTACTAAAAGTACAAGGAAATAAACTGCCTGTACAATGGTGTTAACCCGCCACGACGAAGATTAGGTATAGAAGAGGGTGAATCGTCACAAGAAGAGAATAGCTTATTAGGTGTAATACATAAATAAATTAAATATAGACCTAAGTGACATTTTATAACTAATACAGTACATTTATTTTATAACTTTTTTTTTAGATTTTGTCTCGCCATAAACATTGATAAAAAAAACCTTACGTAATATGTATTGCAACGATCCCCCTCCCCCCCTTACGTAATTTAAGGACGGTCCCTACCTCAGCCAGACATGTATCTGGGGGTAAGGGGTTTCCACGGCCCCGTTATCTTACGAATATCCACCTAACAGAATAATACTATTTAGAGTGGTAAGAAAGTAGTGGGGAAAAGGGCCTTCCAGACGTTGATTCGTAAGAAAATCGGGCAATATCTGCGTTGGTTTCCAACAGATGTCAATTTTATTTCTTACATTACCTTTTAAAGTAAGTTTAATTTAAAGTTTTAAATAAAAAAAACATAGTTGGAGGGTATAACCACTATGAATTTTATAGAACTTTTTTGTTTTGGGCGCATTGGCGGTCTAAGTTTACTAACAAAAGGTATGGATGGAGCTGTCGTGACACAGAACACCTAATATCAATAAACAGTTACAGTACACGATATAACATGATAACATTGATCAATCGACACTGTATACAACACTAATGATAAACATCCTACAGTGGAAACCACGGCCATGACAACTCAATGATTCGGATTAAAATAAAACCTTTAGTCACGATGACTCCGTCCGCTTGGTATGCTGACTACGCTCACGTTACTTTGCTATCAGCGAGCGTTAAATACCGTATGGATCCATAAATAGCTCTCCATGACTACTGACTCGGTAGGTCGGGGTTCAATCCTCTGTTCGCGTGAATGCGGGTGCAGTTTCAACTCATCTTCTTCACCTTTTGTCCTAACTACGGATAGCTCCGACGGCCACTACGATGTGTTACAACAATTGATAAAATGAAAAATCCCTTTGGTTATAGAGAGAATTTTTCCTAAATGGTTTCTTACTCTCCTTTCACTCAAATGCGGATATATTTCCTCTAGAATTAT
>CABFVX010009924.1:0-16248 GCA_902151425.1 Timema shepardi | reverse complement strand
ATCCATAATCCCAATTCAGCCATATGACGCCTAACGAACGACATTTCACCCTATTGTCGCGTTTTTGAGATCCATAATCGACCTGCTGGTTACGGCACCTGGCGATCCTGCGTGGAAGGATTATTCCAAAACACAATCATGTTTTGATAGTTTGGAAGATAGAACCCTATAAGCACCAAGAGTTGATATATTTTGAATAATTGGGTGCTCAAAAAGGTCGCGTCTATATGCACACTCCGGCGTGAGCGTGCTGGCTACAAGCTGGCAACACTGTATTGTTCGTTCAACTTGCGAGTCATGATAACAGAACTAGCAGAGACAGAGAGCAGACCGCAGTCTCAGAGAACTGCTCACAAGCTCCCAGACGTGTTCACAACAAGACTTCACAATAATATCTAACAATGGTTGATAATATCATGGACATGTTCTCCACGACGAACCCTGTGTTCCGTGCCTATCTGTTCTACAGCGCAGTGCTTGTGGTCAAGATGTTGGCGATGTCTCTTCTTACAGGCCGACAGAGGTTTAAACACAAGGTACAGTCCATCTCAAATATTACAACTCCTCGTTCCTGACCCCGGGGGGACAAAGTTTAAACCCAACTATCAAACAATTAGCTTAGTTAAAGTAATTGTTTAAATGCAATAGAGAAAGCATTTTAACCACGGCGCTTCCCATTAAAATTTAGTCACGGGACACTCTTACATCATAAGTAACAGAACCCGTTATTTTGTCGGGGAAAAATGCGCTGAAAGTGAAATATGTTCTTGGTTCAAGGTCACATACCTTTAAATTGAAAGCTACATTTCCCCGGGGGGGACGCAACGACACGTTTTGTCCTCTTTCGTGTCCCATAACTGAAACAGCCGGTGCACGTGTCTGAAGGGAAAATATCATAAAGGTTCACTCTTAATTAAATAATAATAATTATGTTATCAGATTCTTTGTGTATTATTATTAGTATTATAAAACATGTCATACATTTTGATGATCAGAGTGTATGCCTTATATTTTCTTTTTCTGACCAACTCTCATTATATCCGGTTTGACTGTCGACAGTAATAATGGTCGTTTCATCACTTCGTCCCAGAGTATAGCGAGGACGTTAGTAAACAGTTCTTAGAGTGGCCGTCGCAAAGTGCGCGCCACTGAGCGGGTTCTGGACTACATTACAAAGAACATATGCAATAAGAGTGACTGGCCCAATTACCTGTACCTGCAATGGGTGAAATGAATTAATACAAGCTAGAGTCTACTTGGTAGGATCCAGGGCCTAGACTTATCGCCAACTAAAGTCCAAGTGAATAATTAGAAGCTAAGTCTAGGTAAATGTATCGTGCCCAGACCGGAAATAACAGAATATTCTACAGTGGTAGACACAACCCAAGAGCAAGACATCTTGTTTTGTACTATGAATCAGCGTCCGCGTGAAGGGAAAGTTGAAAAACATATAGTTAAAAAAACACTTCACTACAACCAGTGTTGCAAGACTTAATTAGACTGGGACATTTTCTTTGTCAATGCCACATTTTTTTTAAATCTCTTTGTCAACGCCGCTTATTAGACCAACATTAGTTGGTTCATCCATTGAATGGCTTATAGAGGTGTATTCTCAAATTGCTAGAAGGGCAAGACAAATTATCACCAACCAGCTCGCGCATCACTGCAGTGCCAATTTTATATTAAAGATAACTTGTAGCCGAGAACTGAGAGTCTCTTTTCATGGAATTTAGTTCCCAATCACCGATGCCAGTGGCGGCTCGTAGCTTAAATTAGTGGGGGTGTTAATCCAGAAAATGTGTAGCCTTTGTTTTAAAACACTTATACAGAGAAAATTTATTCTGGAACTTGATAAAATCTTAACAAAAAAAAACTTTTTTACTTACTTTAACTTAAATTGTTACAAATTCAAGCTTTTATTATCTATTCATTTAATAATTAAATCCATTCTTCTTCTTTTAATTTGCGCAAAAAGTTCTATAATGTTCTCCTTGATCTCTGGGTGACAATTGAGGAAATTTTTCTCCATTGAAATTACTGCAAGCGCATTTAGTCTTTCCAGATTCATAGAGCTTCTTAAAAAAAGTTTTTATTCTTTTCAATGTTGAAAAGCAGCGCTCAGCCTCTGATGTAGTCATGGAAATTATCAAGAGTATTTTTATCAGTTTCGTAATTTCACTAAAAACATCATCTAGATTATTTTCCAAGATAAATTTCAGCAGCTCAATTAATTTGCAATATTCATGAATATCAGTCTTACAATAGAATACTTTAGTTCAGTTTCAAGCTTTTGTTTGTCAATCATGGTATAAGCTTCAGTGGTCAGTACTATCTCTTGTGTGGGATTTTCATTCTTAAATTCTAGTGAAGCAATTCTTGTTGAACAATTTAGCAGCTACTAAGTGTTTAGTGGAAGAATATCTGTCCATTATACCAACACATATATAGTCACACACGTCCTTAGTTACAGTCACAGAATTTATTTCTGGGGGATGCAAGGCCATGGTTAAAGTTTTCTGTTGAATAAAAGAACTGAAAAAATAAGAATCAAATAGAATAGCTGGAAGCAGAATATTAATATAATTCTACACTCTCTTACACTTTATCACATTCAAGAATATGGTACACGGTTTTTAAGCAGAATACAAGTTGAGTAAAAAAAAACTTCCTTCCACCATCACTCTAGAGCTGGCACTGCGAGAGCAACAGTACTCACTCTACCTGACAGTCCCGCCTTACTCCCCACATCCCTACTGTGTGCGCATTCACCCCATAGCTGGCACTGTGAAGCGCACAGTTCTATACAAGGATTTTTGTATCATTTTCATAAACTGGGGGATGGCTACTGAAGTACTGACATTAAGCTTAGGGAATATATATTGTACTACAAAAGTAAATAAAGAATGAAAGAAAAAAAGGACTCATTATATTAAATGCTCTCGATAATATCAAGTGTGAATAGGGGGTGCTGCAGTTCCGCAGTGCCTATACACGGGCCGCCACTGACCGATGCTCATGTTTGTATGTATCTAAGTTATATGTGGCTGTGAACCCATACAGTGTCTGGGTCTAAAGCTGAAACCATTCTCTAGGTTTGGTTAAAACTTTATATATAGATGTTATATGGTCACGATTAAGAACGATTTAAAAAAAAATATTCTAACCCTCAAATTAAAGGTAACTTTTGCTGAGGAGTGATTTTTTAATAATTTATTTAATGGCCTTAACAATTTAATTTAAAATGGATATCTGCGGTTGTTTATCATGACAAATAACACTATGCCTGTAGAGAGTCTTATTTTTTGGGAAGGGAGGATTTTTTTAAAGGGTTGTTTTCCGATGATTGATTTTTTAACTTATAATTTTGCTAAAATGAAGAAAAATATTTTACTTAAAGCTATTAGAGAGTATTTGACATGATAACTAACAATGTATACTTTTTTTCTAATCTATTCAAGATTATTCTAGCTTGGTGGTCTCGGGGTAAAGTGCTTGCCTCAGGAGTCAGGACCCAATGTTCTCTAGTTCAAGCCCAGCTTGGGTCGACGGATTTTTACTGAACAATAAAAATCCATAACACAATATCCTTAGGAGGGGAAGTAAAGCCGTCAGTCCCATGTCGATAGAACCATTGAAGGTATGGAACCTTTCCAGGCAAAATTGGTAGGCTCTTTCGCTCTTGCTCATAGAAATGCTTGTGTTCTGATAAAATCAGTCTGCTCAGAAAGTGTGCGTTAAATATCTCAAATAAATAAAAGGTTATGGGATGGTAGTTTACTATTAAATAATTTTTGAAAATTTAGATTCTTTAAAATTGGCTTTAATGATTTTGTTCAAACTCTGTCTTGAAATTTTTACATTGTATATAGTTTTACCGCCTCGGTGGCGTAGTTGGCTAACGCGCTTGTCGTGTTGAGCTCGACTGCTGAGGACGGGGAGATCGAGGTTCGAATCTCGGTCTCCACGCAAATGCGGGTTCACTTCCTCTAATTCAACCTTCCCAATTCCTAATCCATTAACGTAATTAGTACTTAAAGCGTATAACTCGAACGGGTAGTAAGACGTGGTGCTAAATATTAAATATTACTTAGTTTTATATACTTATATATTTTTTTAATGTAAGGGTAGTGGAATGATTTTTTTTAAACTATGATAATAAAATATATATCTTTTATAGTTGGTATCTGGAGATTTTATCGCAAATGCAGGTTTTGGGGATTTTATCGCAAATGCAGGTTTATTTTCATAAAATAAATTAATTCAAGCCTCAAAGTTAGTTAATAATACAAAAAATTAAAAAAAATTAAAATAGTATAAGCGATTTTGTCCATGACGGTTATCTGGGAACTTTTTTAGATGATAACAAGGAATAACATTTACTTTTACACATTTAAATACTCGGTGTAGTTTTATTGAAAACAAATTGTAAAAACATTTATTTTACTTTTAAATGTTTTAAGTAATTTTGCTTAAATTTTTTTATCTTAAGAGTGTTTTTTATGATTAACAAAATAAAATTTATTTTGAAACATGGTCTCTCTTCTTAAATGACGAGAAGAAATTAATTTTGTTTGGTAACAAAGTTTTTAGAAAAGAATTTGGTCCAAAAAGTGATGAGGTTATTGGGTAGTAGAGGCGGATAAATAATTGTGAGTTACATACCATAAACTCATCACAAGACATTGTAATGATAATTAAGTCTCGTGTATTACAGTTGGCAAGGCATGCAGCGCGAATGATAGTTCCTAGAACCTTGCTCAGGGTACTGACTGACCAACCAAATGACAACACCTAGACACAGATGGGAGGATGACATTAGAATGGACCTGAAGGAGATGGGGTGTAATGAGGTGGACTGGATAGAACCAGATCAAGACAGGGATAGGGTGTAATGAGGTGGACTGGATAGAACTGGCTCAAGATAGATATAGGGTGTAATGAGGTGGACTGGATAGAACTAGCTCAAGACAAGGATAGGGTGTAATGAGGTGGACTGGATAGAACTAACTCAAGACAAGGATAGGGTGTAATGAGGTGGACTGGATAGAACTAGCTCAATACAGGGATAGGGTGTAATGAGGTGGACTGGATAGAACTAGCTCAAGACAAGGATAGGGTGTAATGAGGTGGACTGGATAGAACTAACTCAAGACAAGGATAGGGTGTAATGAGGTGGACTGGATAGAACCAGATCAAGACAGAGATAGGGTGTAATGAGGTGGACTGGATAGAACTGGCTCAAGATAGATATAGGGTGTAATGGGTAGGACTGGATAGAATTAGCTCAAGATAGGGATAGGGTGTAATGAGGTGGACTGGATAGAACTAGTTCAATACAGGGATAGGGTGTAATGAGGTGGACTGGATAGAACTAGCTCAAGACAAGGATAGGGTGTAATGAGGTGGACTGGATAGAACTAGCTCAAGATAGGGATAGGGTGTAATGAGGTGGACTGGATAGAACTAGCTCAAGATAGGGATAGGGTGTAATGAGGTGGACTGGATAGAACTAGCTCAAGATAGGGATAGGGTGTAATGAGGTGGACTGGATAGAACTAGATCAAGACAGGGATAGGGTGTAATGAGGTGGACTGGATAGAACTAGCTCAAGAAGGGATAGGGTGTAATGAGGTGGACTGGATAGAACTAGCTCAAGACAAGGATAGGGTTTATTGAGCTGAACTGGATAGAACTGGCTCAAGACAGGGATAGGGTGTAATGAGGTGGACTGGATAGAACCAGATCAAGACAGGGATAGGGTGTAATGAGGTGGACTGGATAGAACCAGATCAAGACAGAGATAGGGTGTAATGAGCTGAACTGGATAGAACTAGCTCAATACAGGGATAGGGTGTAATGAGGTGGACTGGATAGAACTGGCTCAAGACAGGGATAGGGTGTAATGAGCTGAACTGGATAGAACTGGCTCAAGACAGGGATAGGGTGTAATGAGGTGGACTGGATAGAACTGGCTCAATACAGGGATAGGGTGTAATGAGCTGAACTGGATAGAACTGGCTCAAGACAGGGATAGGGTGTAATGAGCTGAACTGGATAGAACTAGCTCAAGATAGGGATAGGGTGTAATGAGGTGGACTGGATAGAACTAGCTCAATACAGGGATAGGGTGTAATGAGCTGAACTGGATAGAACTGGCTCAAGACAGGGATAGGGTGTAATGAGGTGGACTGGATAGAACTAGCTCAAGATAGGGATAGGGTGTAATGAGGTGGACTGGATAGAACTAGCTCAATACAGGGATAGGGTGTAATGAGGTGGACTGGATAGAACCAGATCAAGATAGGGATAGGGTTTAATAAGGTGGACTGGATAGAACTAGCTCAAGACAAGGATAGGGTGTAATAAGGTGGACTGGATAGAACTATCTAAAGATAGGGATAGGGTGTAATGAGGTGGACTGGATAGAACTAGCTCAAGATAGGGATAGGATGTAATGAGGTTGACTGGATAGAACTATCTCAAGATAGGGATAGGGTGTAATGAGGTGGACTGGATAGAACTATCTCAAGACAAGGATAGGGTGTAATAAGGTGGACTGGATAGAACTATCTCAAGATAGGGATAGGGTGTAATGAGGTGGACTGGATAGAACTATCTCAAGATAGGGCTAGGATGTAATGAGGTTGACTAGATATAACTATTTCAAGATAAGGATAGGGTGTAATGAGGGGGACTGGATATAACTATTTCAAGATAAGGATAGGGTGTAATGAGGGGGACTGGATAGAACTATTTCAAGATAGGAATAAGTGGTATACTTTTGTGAAGCAATGAACTTTCATGTCCCTAATGCACTAAGTTAGTATAACCATCGAGACGACTGAATTGTATCCATTCAGGCATTTCCTAAACAACCACCACAGTTAAAAAGTCTGATTTGTATCCATTCTCATAATATTCACAAAATCCTGAATTGTATTCATTTATTTGTGATGCCACTTGTCTGATAGACGGCAGCAGCAGAGTCTCCTTAACTCTTTCCGTGCTTACCAGAGAGCAGCACTATCCCTATGATGATATATAAAAAAAGATAAATACTTATTCGTGTTTCTTTTGAAAGATTTATATAAGGGGACTTTACAAATGATCGATTTTTTTAAATAGTTATGATCTAGTTTAAAATTTGTACATGGGAAAGCATTTCCTAAAATGAATTAATATTTGAATAGTTTGGAAAATGTATTATTTTTGGATCTCGAAATTTCAATAAAAATTGTTTTGACGCCTGAAAGGTTAAGTTTTGTTCAAGTGGTTTTGTTTATAATATTAAAAAATATAACTATTGCCTATTAAATACTTTGGTGCCATGTTGTGTCATTCTTTGAATATTCATGTTATAGATAATACCGTTCTTTTGTGATTGATTATAGTTTTTTTGTTGATTTTTTTGTATTATACTCGTATATAATTCATTTTACAATATTATTTTTGTTATCATTGGAGATTTGTTTTGCTTCCGTGTAGAAATGGAAAAAAAAGTCTTGTCGTATGATGACAAAGAAAAACAGAAATCTTGTTCTCTTTTTTGAAATTATAGAAATAAGCATAAGTCCTTAACTTATATGTTTACTGGTACATAATCACTTTTAACTATAGTCTCAAGAAATTCTTTCAAATCACAAGATGAATTTTAATATCTGAAAGCAGAGATTTTTATTTTTTAGCACTGACCTCCCTCTCGTATCACTTCAGCTGGATAAAGGTTGCAATTTATACTCATAGTCATAGTAGGCCTAATGTGGATAAATTCACATTGTCTGGACGTAATACACAGTAGCCCCGTGGCTTCTTTGGTGCTGACTGACAGCTCACAGCTGACTTCTGACAGTCAATATGTAGGTATATACCTAAATGTTGACTGTCAGAAGTGACAGCTGCTAAACACATGTTTTTGCAGATCATATGGTTCAGCGTAGGGTAACATAATTTGGTCTGGTAACTTTTCAAAGCTGTCACTCAGCACCAAAGAAGCCATGGGGCTACTGTATCTGTTGCGGAGAGTGGTAAATTGAGTGCTTAGAGTGCTTATAGTGTGTGATAGCTTAGCAAGTGCAAAAGTTTAATAACATGGCGTTGTTAAAGTCGCTAATACTGCCAATTTGTCCTAAACTCATGATATAGTATTTAAATACAGGGCTGCACACAAGATATATATATATATATTTGTGTATAGAGCAAGCAACTTATACACAAGTATATTATGTAATGTTTATAAAAATAAGTCTAATAATCTAAAATCCACGTTTAGATTTAAAAATAATAAGACGATACGCAAAAAAAAGTGTTTTTTATATCATCATAGGGATAGTGCTGCTTTCTGGTAAGCACGGAATGAGTTAAGGAGAGTATCTGCTGCTGCCATATAGCAGACAAGTGGCACCCTAATCAAATGGATACAATTCAGCTCCCCCTAACCATCATGGCTACATAAATTACATTATCTATTGAAGGCTAAAGTGTGCTATAAACACGTTGTTCAATGGTTTGTATTGTCTTTCACAGGTGTTTGCTAACCCTGAAGATGCTGTTGGAAAGGGTGCAAAGGTTCGATTTGATAACACGGACATTGAGCGAGTTCGAAGGTAGGTACAGCTCATCTACTGTGGGAGTGTAGGTGACAGCAGACATTGAGCGAGTTTGAAGGTAAGTACAGCTCATCTACTGTGGGAGTGTAGGTGACAGATAGCACACATTGAGCGAGTTCGAAGGTAGGTACAGCTCATCTACTGTGGGAGTGTAGGTGACAGATAGCAGACATTGAGCGAGTTCGAAGGTAAGTACAGCTCATCTACTGTGGGAGTGTAGGTGACAGATAGCAGACATTGAGCGAGTTCGAAGGTAGGTACAGCTCATCTGCTGTGGGAGTGTAGGTGACAGCACACATTGAGCGAGTTCGAAGGTAGGTACAGCTCATCTACTGTTGGAGTGTAGGTGACAGATAGACATTGAGCGAATTCGAAGGTAAGTACAGCTCATCTACTGTGGGAGTGTAGGTGACAGATAGACATTGAGCGAGCTCGAAGGTAAGTACAGCTCATCTGCTGTGGGAGTGTAGGTGACAGATAGCAGACATTGAGCGAGTTCGAAGGTAGGTACAGCTCATCTACTGTTGGAGTGTAGGTGACAGATAGACATTGAGCGAGTTCGAAGGTAGGTACAGCTCATCTACTGTGGGAGTGTAGGTGACAGCAGACATTGAGCGAGTTTGAAGGTAGGTACAGCTCATCTACTGTGGGAGTGTAGGTGACAGATATCAGACATTGAGCGAGTTCGAAGGTAGGTACAGCTCATCTACTGTGGGAGTGTAGGTGACAGCAGACATTGAGCGAGTTCGAAGGTAAGTACAGCTCATCTACTGTGGGAGTGTAGGTGACAGATAGCACACATTGAGCGAGTTCGTTGGGAGTGTAGGTGACAGACAGACATTGAGAGAGTTCGAAGGTAGGTACAGCTCATCTACTGTGGGAGTGTAGGTGACAGATAGCACACATTGACTGATGCCAGCCTATTGGAAATAATGTTTATTTGCTTAGTAATTCAATATTATTAATATAAAGTGTTATAAACTGTTCTAATAATGCTCATTGTTTATAATAATTAACCTTATGCCAGCTATCATCACCTCCCCACCAAGAGGAGTCATACCTATATCTGAGTGTATTATGTATATTGTATAGTATGTAGTGAAACAGATTTTACATTTTATAATAATTAATTTCAAAAGGTCCCAACCTCAATATATTTTACATTAAATAACACTATCAGAATATAAAACTCATTGTATCCACGTGTGTTGGTAAATCTTCTCGCACACATGGGTGATCATTTGTTTATTTTGTTGCAGTTTACAAAGTTTCTTTGGGGTCAGCTTATATTTTATATTGCTAAATGTGTGTATTGCAAATACTTGTGAAACATAACACCCTCTTTCTCTTGCTCCCTTCTGGAACAATCAGAACATGGCGCAACTTAAAGAAAGAAAGACGGAAAGAATATTCTAGAATGATTGTTTCTAGGAAGGTCCACACTTAGCTATTCTCCAATTTTCAAACTTGATCTTAAACATTAGAATAAAATGTTCCGGACGTGTCAATCTATCAAGTTTAAGCTGCCGTGTCTATTGTTCTAACATCATACATTTGGGTCACTTGATTTTATAGATAATATTAAAATAAAGATCTAAAAAGTAGGCCTAACCGTATTTAGATAAAAGTAATGTTAAAGCCTGACCCTGATCGTCATCACGTCGGATCCCAAAGAAAGCCCACAATGAGAGGCGCTCGGCAGTAGTATGTTTGTAGACTCGCTGTCAATTAGTGCAGATTGGGGTTTTCTCTTGGATATAATTGATCTTCGTTTATTAGCTAAGAGTTACTTGGACAGAATATGTCGTGAAGAGAAGAAATTCCACAACAGCTTTCCTGGCTGCGAGTGGGGGAAAAGTTTCATGCAGCGACATAAGAACACTAGACCTTCGATTGGCAAATAACTTAAATAGAGCTTGGGCAGCTGTAACTCTAGAAATGTTGTCAAACTATCATGACAAACTAGCTGCTTCCATAGAGGGCTTGGCATCTGAACAAATCTATAACTACGACAAAACAAACAAACGTGTGTAATGGGCTGGGTTGGAGAAAAGTGCTTTTCAAGCGCGGCATAAACTATCCAGACATTGTGGTGAATTTTACAAAGAGCAACATAACAATTATGGTTTGTGTGTGTGTGTCAGAAGCAGGAGGTATTATTTCTCCATATGTAGTGTACAAAGCTGAACATTAAATGACACATGGAGGGTTGGTGGTCCAAAGGGGCCTCCTTTCTTCTCTAAATCATGTTGTGCACGTGGTAGTGGATACAACAGAACCTGCCATGGGTGGCTTGATGCCGTTACATTCGCCGATTGGTTTTCAACTGTGTTTTTACCACACGCTAAAAACATTAAAGGACCAAAAGCATTGATTGGTGATCATTTGAGCTCGCATTTTACTCTCATCAGTAATTCTGCCAATGCGATCCATATGTGTCAACCCCTTGACGTTAGCTTTTTTAGACCCTTGAAACCAGCTTGGAGGTCTATCTTAACTAAATGGAAAAAGAAAAATCTCAAATCCTTCCCAATTGAGAAAGCTTTGTTTCCTCATTGGCTGCGACAGCTTTTTGAAAAGGTATCACTTAAACTAAAAAAAAATCTTAAGTGGGTTTGTAAGCTGTGAGATTTGTTGTTTGTCTAAGGAAAGGTTTGTGAGTAAATTGCCTAAAGCACCTGTTCCCAGCTCTCCTGAAGTTGTGAACGAGACTTTGTTGAGAGTTCAGAGACATGCTACCAGTACAAGAGAGCAACTGTACCTACTAAAAACACATCGCTCCTGATCGGTCCATTGCAGCAGATGACAGTCCTTTCAAAGATCACTCTACCCCCACATCAAACACAAACATGAAATATCAGCCACAGCTGGAGCTCCAAAGAACACAAGGAGAATGTGCTCCAGTACATCAATTGTGTGCTGATTCCATGAAACTAGGGGAATTACTCGAGGCTAAATACATCAAAAAATACTTGTGAAGTTTACTGTGGTGAAGTTGTCCTTACCTACCACATTAAGTTCCTTCGCTCAGTAGATTCAAAGAAAACAGTGACAAGGACAACGTCCCATTTAATGAGGTGATGGATACCCTTTGTGTCTGTTGTTTATCAGTATTGTAAAGTACGGTATTATTTTTAATAAACACAAACATATGCTACTAGTACAAATACATGACTGTTTTGCTATAGAACTGTATAAGAAAGTTGGCTCTACTATCATTTAATGTTTGCATTAGACATTGCTTATCACATAATTTTAGTTAGGTTCAGCTTTTAAATGTTTTTTATATGTAATTCTAGGCATGAAATAATTTTTATCTACAATTTTAGTATACTGGTATGGTCCTATAGCATGTATGATTTCATTTGAATTTCATTTTGTTTTAACTTTTAGGTAGACAAAGTTTCATTTAATGTTTATGTTCAAATTGCTTTATTTTTGTCTTATAAGTAAAATATACACTTATAACTAAATTGATTTTTACAATATATTTTTCTAACACCATTTCACAATATTACCTATTGGTCAACTAGCCCCTAGGTGCAATGAAAAAGGCACAACGATTATTTTTGCATTGCTGGTTAACTTCACCCCAGGCTGAGGTCAAATTGACGTGTTTTTTTTAAGTAGTAACATTTTGGAATTGATTTTTTTAAACTTTCATTCTACTGTTCTATGAATATAGAACTGTAACCCAACTTGATTAAAAATAAATAAAAATCACTGCTTCTATGATGAAATAAAGTTAAAAGTTGAAAATGGTTCAATTTGACCCCATCTTGCGGTAACTGTTTGCTTATGTAAATTCATAATATTACGAGTAATCTCAATCTAACCATACGAGTATACTCTCCCCAAATCTAAACACAGATTAAATTTGAAAACTCTTCTCACGGTAAAAAGTTGTACCCCTAGAATAGCGGTCGAGGGGGCGAAATCTTATAGGAGTGAGGACAACTAGGAAAAAAAATTACTACAAAGTAAGATGAGTCTCAATATTAGACATGAAAGGGAGAAATAATATTTTCCCCGTGCAAGAATCATTTAAATGTTTTATCGATTTGAGGATTGTTTTAAAACTTGTAATACTATAAATGCATTTGATATAATTGTCTAATAGAAGGTTTGGGGAGATAACTTGAAGTCATGCCCCTGAACAAATCAATCTCGCACATTTAAATTTCAAATACCTAGTTCGTCTTTGCATAAGCTTCAAGTAGCTCAATTCTGTATAGTTATATTTTAAATAAACCATGTTCACTTAGTCGAATTTCCCACAATTTATTTATACCTAATTCATACACAAATTTTTACAATAAAACGTACAATATTTTATTAGAGGGGTTGAACAAGTCTATGGGTGCCAAAACTTATTAAGGAGCAACCAGTAGAATTAGGTGTAAACTACTCTCTATGGCTATAGTGAAAAATTAATTTTAATATTTCGTGTATCAAACTATATTTAAAATATTACAAGTTTTGTGTCTGACTCAAAAAAATCTACTAACTGCTCACAATTTATAGCTTGTTATTATTTTTGTTTCAGAGCACATTTGAACGACCTTGAGAACATTCCAATATTCTTCGTGGCTTCTTTTTTCTACCAGTTTACCAACCCTGCTCCATTCATTGCCATTAATTTGATCCGAGTATTTGCACTGACCAGGATACTCCACACGATCGTGTACGCTGTGTTCCCCTTGCCACAGCCCTCGCGAGCCCTCGCCTGGGGGGTTGGCTATGGAATCACTGGATACATGGCAGTGAAAACCATTCTGTACTTTATATAGGTTTCAATAAACAACTTCATCTTTTGAGCATTTTGTATACATTTACCTCTAGGCAACCTCTCATGCGCCAGGCTGTAGCCAGCCACTAGTTTCATGGAGGGGGGGGGGGGACACATCCCCCAATTGCTGGGAAAAATAAGATAAACCTGTGGCCCTAGATCTAAAATTAGAGGGACCCAAATACATGAAAAGAAAATATAATCTAATTTTATTTAAAAAGGGTAAATAAACAAATAGGAGTGAGCAGTGTGAGTTACTGTTTTGACAAATGCTGGGTACATAATACGTCCCCAGAGCACGCAACTCAATCCTAGATGCGGAAAAAACTATTGTCCTCCTTCAGACATTTATAAATATTATATAGACAGGTTAAAGTTGAAACTAAAAAACGGTGCCTGGATAGTGGACTTTCCTTAACCTGGGGATAACATGGCTTAAATATAGTATTGAAAGATTGCAAGTCATAAATAGCAAGTTTATTAAATGTATGTCAATTTTTTTTTAACAATATGCATATATTTAGAAGAAATTTAAACTTGTTATGCATAGATACAATAAACAGCAATGATCTTCGTTTACAATTCGTAAGTATCGCGAATCATTACATTAAGACTGTTCAAATGGATCGGGTAAATAACTATCTTCAATAGTAACAAATAGTAAGGAAAATCTCTAGATTAGCCTCGATCATAGATAATAATTTCCACAGAATTATATATTACTCTTAAAAATCAAAGGTTTAATCACGGTGACAAAAAACCAATCCATACATTTAATCAAACCTTAATTAGCCGTAAAGAGCCTAAGTCCTACATTATATAGCGGACCATCATATCGAATATGAGCAACTATAAACATCGATATTTCTAAAAAGAAAATATTTCATACACATTTAAATGTTTTCATTTAAATACCATAGGAATGTTACGCAAAACAAAGTTAATTCAATGTCAATGAATACAAAGCATAATGCATAGCATTACTAAAATTGAATATTACTATATAATATTATTATAGAACTCTCCCAAGTAAATATTTATTAAATTAATTGTGAAACACAACTCACAAGTTAAATAGTATAAAGTTAAATCAATGTTCTAAAAAGAACGAAGGATAATAAAAGACTTCAATAATTTATATTAAAAAAAATGGCTGAAAGAGAATTTAGAATAGTTACAAGATATTACTAAGCCGAAAGTGAATTTCTCCTTACATTTTAAATAAGTCCTTGAAGCCTCGGCTTCGTCCTACTACTTCCAAGTCAAGTCCAAGAGTGCAGTCTTTTTTCATGGATGGTCTTTTATATGGTGCACAAAACTCGTAAGACAGGAGAGACGGGATCACAAGGGTGGGGATCAGTATTCCATTCACTGCCGATGGAACTCGTATCTGGAATTTTAATGTCCTGAGGATGACACTGTCGCGCGTCGAAACATGTAGATGAATTGTGACTGACTCACATTTGGCATCAAAAGGAACAAGGGAATTACAACATCAGATAAGAATAGAATTCAATTCTCAACTCACTTTAATTTAATTTATTTTCTCCCATTTGATAACTGTTCTACTTCAACTTTATAGCTTATCAATTCCCATCAAAATGTGTATTTAACTTTAATTTGACTCATGTGTTTATGGTACATGTATTTTAACATGTTTACTCTTATATTATATGTGAAATGACTCACATTTTTAATATGTTAAGATTTTTAGAATTTGTGAAGGACGGTAATCTAATGCTAATCTGAAATCTAAGATTAATATCTATTACATTATTTATCTACTCTACATTCAATCATTGCTTTTACATCACTTTTAATATTATTTTTATTATTTTTGTCATATTGTGAATTGTGTAACATTGTCAATGTCAATAGCTCTTAGTTTTATATCTTAATACTCAGTTGATCTCAGACTCATTGCTAATAAAACACATTGTAATATTCTCTACATTGAATTCTATTATTATAGCTATGATTAATTACTAGTCCTTACTACAAATTATAATGTTTTTCAAAAATGGTGAAATATTGTTTAATTATGGAGAAACATTTCTTTGGCTTAAGGGGGCCGCCTACCAAAGCGCTGGAATGCGTTACAGACGTTCAGGAAATAAGCCATGGTTAGGTAGGGTTTTATTTTTTCCGAGCGAAAATTCAAAATTTGCTCATTTTCAATGGCCCTTTAAGTATATTGTCACAGTTCTGAGACAAGGATAACTACTAAATAATCCTAGATACAGCCTTTCAGAAACAAATAAAGTAATTTTTTGATAAGGTCACAACAGAAACTGTAAAGATATTTTCTAATTACTTTTGTTGTTTTGACGCGTCAAAGCTAATGCTTTTCAGCCATCAAGTGGCGCAGCCATATCCTCCATCTACGCTCTGGAAGTAGAGAATAGGAAGGAAAGGGAGTTGACTCCATGCGCATGCGCTCTTTTAGTTGGATGTCAGCCTTCGCCTTGTTGAGAGTTGAGTCAACGCACGTCACACAGTGAACCAGTACATTTTTAAGTTTTAGGTATTCATTAAAAAATGTTAAAAATAATATCTGCCGAAGCTTTTATTATAAATGTTTGAATAAATCTTGTTTACAAACTGGTCCTGATTTCCGAACAGTTGTGTATGTTTGGCTTTCTTATGATAGATATTATAATTATATATGAATAACATAGGTGGTGACCTGGCGGTATAGGGGTAAGGTGTCGGATTTCTGTGCAGGGAGTTCGGGCTTCAATCCTCGGTTCCGGCATAGATTTATCTGATTGTTATTATTATTATTATTAGCACCGCGTCTTACTACCCATTCGGGTTATACGCACTTACGCTAATGTGTAATGGTAGGGTGAT
>CABFVX010009923.1:0-16253 GCA_902151425.1 Timema shepardi | reverse complement strand
ACGGAGCTATAGACAGCTGATTAAACGGTATCTTTTCCGTACAGTGATGATAGGCGCTCGATCACGGAGCTTAAGACAACCTAAAAACATTACAGCATTCTTTTATCAGGGAATTAATCCGTAGTGAATCGATTGACACCCAGAGCGGGGTGATTAATCACATATTATTACGATCGACGCCCAAAAGAGAGGCGTGATAAACCGATATTATTACACCCTGAAAGACCACACGTGCAAGCAACAGGTACATCTCCCAGCTTCCGGGTTCAGCTATTAATACATTGCACGATGCTTAAAATGAAAAGTAAAAGTAATAAATTTGGAATACTCTAATATTCCAACAAAGACTTTAAATAATGAAAAAATATTATATTAAAAGTTTAAAGGCCTGAAAATGAGGTTAATGAATTGAAATTTAAAACATATATTGCTTACAGCTTTGGTTATGATTTACCTAACTTATAATTAGCATAAAACCTCACACTTTCTTATAATTAACCATTTGATACTAATAAAGAGAATTAAATTAGGCCTAGATGAATGGAAAAGAACAATGTAGTTTTCAGTTCAGTACTCTCAGTATCTTGAGTGTATTAATATGTAGACTAAAGGAAAAACTAATATAATTTTATAAATTAAATGGTTGAGAGCTGAGGGCCTAAAACCCTGACCACTTTACAAGCAGTCCATCCATGAATAGTGAGTATAGAGTATGTGGGGGACTCTGTCCCCCTGGAAATAATTTGCACATCCATGGTATAAATTCCTCCCAGATATATTTCAAATCTTCTGATATTATAGAATATGAAGCTGAAAGATGGCCTTAAATCAAACTCCAAATGACTTCTAAATGGATTCTATTGTCAAAAATTTGCCAAAGAAGACCGCTTCAAATAACTACTAGACTAGAGGCAACTATCTGGCACAAAAAGTGAAGGGTGGAAAGCTCTAAATAGCTTCCAAGGTCATCCAAATTTCAAAAATGTCTATAGGAGGACAATTCCAAATAGATTCTAGATGCATGTAATTTTGAAGAATTTTCAGGCTAGGACCACCCCGAATAGCTTAGTTTCTGAAATAATTCAATTTTCAAAATTTTGTCGGTGGAAGACCATTTCAAAGGTTATCTTCTAGAGGTATCTAACTATCGTAAAAAATTAAGATGAGGATAACTCTAAATAGCTTCAAGGGGCATCACAATTTCAAAAAAGTCTAGGTGAGGAACACTTTAAATGGCTTGGAAAGAAACTAATTTAAAAAAACATGGCGAATAACACTCATAGCTTCTAAAGTAAACATTTTTTAAAATTACTACAGGGCCACACCAAAAAGTCTATAAAGACTATCTGATTTTATAAAAATGGCGAGGTTGACCACGGATTAAAACATACATATATGAATGAGAAACTATTAAATGGCTTTAAACAGAAAGCTAACATTGTAAGTAGCTATGCTATTTATAATTTATGCCCCCCTATAAAAACGATCAGGATCCCCCGCACCCATTCCGAAATTGGACAAAAAACCTGCCTTTTTTTTGCGGTCTGGACAAAGCAATAAAATACAAATATATAGATTGTCACCACCATTTTAATATTTATGTACATTAAAAAAAAGTTTTTGATCGTCCCCATTAGTCAGACAACAAAGCTAAATAGACCAGAGTCCGTACACGATAGGTTTTTACCTGGATGACAGTTCGAAAATCATATATTTAGGTTTTGGGTTGCCAACATTTGTAAAAGAACACGGTTTTGTTATAAATGTAAAGTTTTTTAATTACCTATTATATTTTACATTTAAAATAACCTAAATTTAAGTTTACTCATACTATTTCATTGCTCTTAATAATTACTTTTTATCCAACTCGAAACAATGCATACATTAATAACTTTTGATACAGGCATCGTATTTACTTGGAAAAGAGAAAATACTAGTATTTTTTTTATATATATAATAAATTATTTTGTGATTATTTTATCGTATTTTGAAATATTTAACTGAATAAAATATGTTCGTCAACTGCGTGGGTGCATCGTTGTAAAACACTTGTTTACCGTCATGTTCAACCACGTGGTTTAAATTCTTCTGTCGCCATTTTGAAGCTATGTTCGTTAGAAGTTTTTATGAAAGTGCTGTGAGTAAATAAATATATATATATATATATTTAAGTTGAATAAAACAATAAATAAGCTTTGTGCCCGACCTCAAATAAATATATATATAATATTGGCTTAAATCACTGTGGTTAACTATCACATTCCTATATTACTATCTCAGTGTCGTATTCTGAGAAAATTGATAGGTATGCTGTACTCCAACCCGGAAATATTTAAATATGAGTACCTCTAGTTTAGAACACTGGATCTCAAACATTTATGTTTTTTCGTACTCGCATTCTATCTTGGGAAACTTCACTCATCTTTCTTCTTTTTTACTTATTTATATCTTTGTTTCAAAATCCACCTTTACAGCCTATTACATATTCTGCCTTCATAAAAGTACACCAGAACTTTACTCAAAACACACCTAAACGTGAAACTACTGATGATTATCATCCACTCAAATTGTAATGGAATATCAAAACACAACACACAGCAGTTCATCACAATACCTAAACAATCTGAGATTTAAGTAAAAATGTCAAGGCTAAGAGTTATGAGCACACTCCTGACTGTATAAGAGTGACATACACTATTAAATTGGTTGAGTGTAATTAAAAGTACACACAGCTAGCATTTTCATTTTTAATTTATTTGGGGTATTTAGCGTGCACTTTCTGGGCCAAGTGATCATATCAGCACACGAATTAACCTAAATATAGAACAAACACCACACCCAGCCCCCCGACCGTTAATTCATCGCCGTGGGCAAGGTAAATCCAAATTAAACCAAAAATATGTATTTAGGCCATGCCGGAAATCAAACCTGGAACCGCTCAGTGGACAGGCAAACTGCCTACTGAGCTTAGGTGTAGGACTCGCAGGTAGCAATACGCAAAGTAATATGCTTAAGGGCCACCCAAAATGGCTTTTAGTGGCATTCCATTTTCAAACATTTTCCATTGTCTTGGAGTCAATCCCTTAAAAACCTCTCAAAAATATATTTCTTTACAACTACCTTGCCCGATACTTATAAAGTTTCGATGACACTCTTGGTAGTCCTCCCAATAGTATTCTTTTTTATTGCGACTTTCTACCCATTTGAGTTATACACATGCATTAATTACCCTAATTATCTAGGAATGAGGAAGGTGACATTTTAGATTTAATGTATCCACATTTGCGTAGATTGAGAGTAAGGAACAATTTTAGGGGAAAACACCCTTATTGAACACAACTGGGATTTGAAATTCAATCTCCCCACCACCAGCAATCCAGTCTAATAGTGTGTGTTACTCACCGTGTTCAACTGACATGCTGAAAACGGGGATAACACGGTTCAATTCAGGTCGGGTGCACTCAAGTGGTGTTTACTAAATAGTTTTCCGTTCTCACTCCACGAAAATATAGATGCATCTCCTCTTAATTTAGCCTTCCTGATGCCTAACACATTGGAGTAATTAGTACATAAGTGTACAACCCGAAAGGTATAGTAGGCGCGGTGCTATAAATAAATAATAATAAGGTGTTTGGAACCGTTTGGAGAAAAAAAACACCCTCAGTACACTCTACTGGGATTTGATCCCAATCTCGTCACCAGCAAACCAGTCTAATACGAGAAAGTCGAATGAAATGTGTTTTCTTCCACTAGGTAAGAAATATTAAGAAAACCATACTACTGATTATTTGAGTTAAACCTAAAAATAAAGCATCAGATTTCTGCGGAGTGTGGTCTTAGATAAAAGCCGCACTCTGCCCTTTCCCTCCCTTAGAAACTTGACCCATGTAAACCACAGGTTAGCTCGCTCCCCCTTCACTCTTTCAGACCAAAATTGACAGATATGACAACACTGCAACTCTAGCTCGGTGACGGCTAAACAGTCCAAATAGTTCAATATATGGACGTTTCTTAAGAGTTTCGCTGATAGCGCTTCTCAAATTTTACAAGGTAGTCCTTCCACTGGTTTCCTGATCTTGGATGCTTACTTTTATTTTTAAAGTAAATGAAAAAACAATAATATCTACTTTCATTTTTAGTAGGAAAATACAAACATATTGGTTTGTGATGGGAATTGATCATATTTTACTGTATTATTAATGTTGATTTATAGGTATTAATATTAATAATATATATCAAATGTGAATGAATGCTGCAGATCACACGACTTGGCGATGTGAAAAATCTTTTTAAGTTACTTTCGCAACAGTCAAAAAAGTGCTTTGCAACGTGAATCTGACTGTAGGCAGGGTTGTCGGAATAGCTGGCCTACTAGGCCTAAGATAATTTTAAATGAATATTCAACAAGAATATATTTAGAACGGTCTTCGCCTGATGTTTTTTTTAAATTCGATGTCTTTATAGACTTTTTTTTATTATGTTCGAAAATATAAGAAGGGAGTGAAATAAATATAGAAAAAACTGGGGGATTTATTCCAGGGTGGAAACGTATTTTAATGGAGAAGAGCCTCACTCACCACTTATGCCATTATTTAAGAAGTGTTCAATATACATTTAACATTTTCAAACTTTGAGGGAATGTTGAACAAATGAATAGAATAGTATTTAATCCCTGCCATTAAACTCCAGATAACTCCTAAAGTCATTTAATATTTGACATTTTTCTTTGCCTGTGGTAGATGAGAGGTTATGCCCCCCGAACGTAAAGCTCCCCTGAAATTTTGGCTTGGCTACGGTCTTGATCGTTGTAGAAACATTACCTACTCTATGTCACTAGGAACTGGGAATACTGCTACATAAAAAGCGAGGAAAAATAAACATCCTTGTCCACCAAAGAGCATAAGAATCAAATTCATTTTCAAATACCTGAATTAAAAAGTATATACATTTGCCTATAGCTCAGAAAATGTTGATTTTATAAAAATATATTTCAAATAAAAGATTTTTATCTTTAATAGTACTAAAACTTTACAATGATAAGTTATTTCTTATCTCAAATAGTTTCGGAAAAATGATGAAAATCGGAAAATTTCCCTCATGTAAACTACCCGCAAAGTATTTTTTTATGAGAAAAAGATAATTGCCATCTTGTTTATGATGATAAACAATGAGTAGATATAAAAGTTAATCAAAGTCGTTAGTGCGAATTTCAAGAAAACCGATTTTTCTCTTTTTTCCCTTCAGTAAATAACCCTTAAATTTATGGTTAGATATCTAATTCCAAAAACCACTCAGGGACACCTAATGAAAAACCCATATACCAAGTTTTAGACCAAGCGGTAAAATAATTTTGGCTCTAGCCCGAGGTACAAACGGACAGAAAGACGGCATTGCGAAAACAACTTTTTTTAAAAATAATTTCAGGGGGGTCATGTAACGTCAACATTTATCAAAATCTCGAGTTCGATTTTCTTGACGATCACAATATTTTCTCCCCTACGTGTCGAGTGAAAGTAAAATATGTGTGTTCATCTTTTAACTGAAAAAGCCATTTATGGTATTTTGTCTCTAACACTATTTCCTTCCTTTTGTTCAAAGTATTTCTTTGATATACGTCTCAATTTATATTGTTACAGCATGTAGTGTCAATTTTTGCTCGTTAATAAACCTATTGTTCATAACATCTTTATTCCCTCCCCTCAAAAGTGATAACATTATTCGAATAATAAGTACTTCAAGTTCACAAATCAAGATAAGTAAACCTTGGAGTTTTTATTTTATTTTTTAAGAATTGAGCGCAAGGACGTTTTTTTCTATATGTTTTCAAGAATATGTGTGTATAATACATGAAATACAGATAATGTTATGCAGATAAGCTGTTAGTTTTTCACAAACAACATTCATTACTGTCATGGTTGTTTACAACACATCTTTTTTACCCCCACAGTGAGAAGCACGAGGCCGGTGTCGTAACAGTCGTTTGTTGGTTCAACGTGAGATGAAATTTGTTGATGTGTTGTTCTTCCCCTCGGTGGGTGTTCCGCTAAGTTACAGTGTTGTCAACTTTGATGTAGGTTCTCAAAAACATAAGCATACAAGGGGATAGGATATCCAAACGTTGGGTTTGTGGACCTTGCTTCCATTCTCAGAAGGATTAGGTTTGGAGAAGACCTGACAGAAAAAAATTGATAAAGCAGGGACAACTTTAGGAGGATATAGAACGGAAATGAATTAAAAGAAATAATAGAAAGCAGAAAAAACTCTTGGTGAGGATAGGCTGGAGAAGAATTGAAATAATCAAATTAATATAAATCAGAAAAAAAGCTCAAGGAGGATATAGACCGGAAAGGAATTGAAACAATAAAACATAAATCATGAAATTCTCCAGAAGAATATAAACTGGAGGGAAACTGAAAGAACAAATAAAAATGCGTACATCCCGAACGGGTGGTAAGATGCGGTACTAAAAAAAACATTAAAAATTAAATAAAAGAAGAGCAAAGCTTATTTCCTGTTATTTAAGAACGTTGTTGTTCATGCCCATACATGGTGAGAGGATTGGGGTTGTTCAACTGTTCCCGTTCCCCCTTTCCTTGAAAGTAAAAAATAGTGTATTTATTTATGAATTATTTGTCAATGTATAGGCTCATAGATTACAGAGTATGATAACATTTCTAATTATATTTTCAAACACTTTAAGAGAAATTCTTTGCTAAAAAAAACCTTTGGAAGGTCCGGCTTAAGGATTTTTCTACGAGTCATCGTGACAATCCCAACCAAAATAAATTTCTGGGTTCAACCCGGTTGATGTCTTCTTACTATTATGGTTAGTTTTATTTTAAAACGATGTCCTATCTAGTAAGCGCAGGCGCGCGTGTGCACGCCACGAGGCCGTCGAAAAAACTAACGAGGCCTTGCTTCTTCCTGCATTCATACTATTTATTGGCTTTGTCCATTGTGTACAGTAAGAATAATAACTATTATACTTCAATCAAGTACTCTGTTTGTGCTGCCGAGCCTTCGTACTGCAAACAGATAAGTTATGCCGTTCTGACACACATAAATGTTGTTTACTGGCAGTTCGCCTGGTCAACGTTGCCAGATCGACACTTTGATTCAGTGATACAATCGACACAAGGCTTACATACCTCTTTTGAATCTTGAATTTCGATCTTTTTATCATTGTTTTTTTAACTACTACTGTGCTCTCTTGTTTTATAGTTCATACTTCTAAAACTATCATTGTTGAAATCCTTCCCAAATGATTCATGGTTGCTCAACTTTAACGAGATTTATTATTGTGTTAAGGTTTTAATGGTAACATTTCAATAAATAATTGGTAATGAGGGAAGGGCGGAGGAACCTTATTTGTATAAAGAGGAGAGGCGGAATTATATAAAAAAAAATAGATTTCTGAGAGGTTCGTCTGGGTGCACTTCCTCAGTCAATCTTTGAAAAGCTTACCGCACCCTCCAGAAGTTCTTGCCTAGCTTGGGGATCCAGCATAGGTCCTACGAGCTGGGACGGGAGCGTCTGGTCAGGGTTGTGGTGAAGGGACTCCTGACATGGGAAAACCCTGGCGACATCCAGGAAGAGCTGGTGGAGATGGGTTTCCCCGTGAAATCTGTCACCCAGATGCTTTCCCAGTGGAAACGGTATAAGACAAACGGAGAAAGCAGCGGTTGTCAAATATCGTTATCTCTCTGACTCCCGAGGAGCATACTGCAACGTTGTACTCCATATAAGTCCTGTGTGGGCTCCGTGTCAAGGCGGAGAAGTACAAATCTCCCACCAGCCCGGTTCAGTGCAAGAACTGATTCCGGTTTGATCATGTGCGGAGGGATTGCCGTGCTAACAATAGGTGTGGGTTCTCTGGCGGTGACCACGAGAGGAGTGGGTACCCGGAGGAGAAACAATCTCCCCCGAAGTGCCTGCACTGCTCAGGAGCCCACTCCTTGGCATGGTGGGACTGTCCCACGCACAAGTCCTTGCGGGGGGCAGGGATTGTGCGGGCCTCCAAGGGTCAAGAAGGGATGACGGATGGTCTAAGTGAAGGCCAGAAGCCCCCGGGGAACGTTGCGATACGAAAGGTGACCATGACTCCAGCTTCTACACCAAAGTCACTGGTGCAATCTTTCGCCAGTGTGCTGTCAGGGAGACCAACCCCTCCACCTCAACACCTAACTAGAACCAGTGGCATCTGGTTATTCCTTCTTGGTCAAGGACCCATCCAAGACCACTCCTCTTCCAATCCCAGCCCTCATTTCCCCCTCCCTCACACCCCGCACCTATATCCCCACCCCTTTGCACCCTTCCAACACTTTCCTTCCACTCCCCACGCCTACCCCTTCCACCCCTGCCCCCTCCACACCCAACCCGCTCTTCATACCTACCCCTCTCGCCCCTGACACCCTCAAAACCAACCCGTTCCCAACACCTACCCCATAAAGTGACAGTGTAAAGCTCAAAAATTGCATTGAGCTACTCAAGGGCATACCGGGACTGGATCCATGGGATTTTTCATTGAGTCTCTTGAGGAAGGTCCAGGAATTTCCAAGGAGTAACCACGGCCACCTGGTCATGGAGCACATCATCCTCTACCTGGTCTCTCATGGCAGTACACCCGAATAAAGGACCACCAGTGCTCACGGTCGCACTCTGGAACACCAATGAAGTCGCGAGGAAGAAGGCTGAGCTTGAAAGCTTCCTGGCAAAGCATCGTGCCGATGTAATGCTGTTGGGATAAACCCACTTGCGCTTCGCAATGAGGTTCTCGTTAGCAGAGTTTATCTGCCATCGAAGTGACCGAGCGGGGCATGTGGGAAGGGGTGGGACTGAAGTCCTGGTCCAAAGCGGCCTTGACCATTACGTCATCTCACTTCCTCTCCTCCAACACATGGAGGCAACGGCTATTCAACTGGTGACCTCTACCGGCCCAGTGCGTCTCATTTACATCTACTGCCCTCCCTACCACCGGTTAAACCAGGCTACGAGGGCTGACATGGAGGGCTGCTTCGAGGTACCACGCCTGTTTTAATCGGTGGTGACTTCAACGCTAAGCACCCTTCATGGGACTCTGGGATTATGTGCGCTCATGACGGATTGCTCCGTGACGTCATAGATCTACACAGCTTGGTGGCTTCTGGCCCTCCCCTATCCACTTCCCACACAATCCCCTTGGTTTCCGGACGTCCTTGACTTCGTTGTCTCCAGAGGGATCAGAAAGTGGTTAGTGCTGAAGTCTCTAGCTGAGCTAAACTCGGATCACAACCCCGTTCTTGTGAACCTGGTACGCACGGTGTCCTTCGTAGACCCCCCCGAAAAACCCGACCTAAAGCGCACTGACTGGGACAGGTTTACGAATGTGTTAAGAGGAGGTTGGGACCCACCCCTACCTTTTGAACAGCAGCGTAGATTGATCGCGGTGCGGAGTTCGTAACTTCCGCCATCAAGGGGTCGCTCGAAGCTTCGACGCCTAGGCACCTCCCTAAGATGGCGCCACAGGCTTCTTTGACCGATTCTATCCTCAGGCACGTCCGGTAGAAAAATCGGCTGAGGAAGGCTTGGCAAATCTTGAGGGACCCGGTAGACAAGGCCAACTGGAGCAGCAAAGTCCATGCGGTTCGCGAGATGGTCCAAGAATACCGGAACAGTGTCTGGGAGGACAAGATTGAGAGCCTTTGCGTGCAGAACAGGTCACTGTGGCGCATGACTAGGAACTTTATACGGGTCCCCGCACCAAGGCCACCAATTGTAGGTCATAGCGGGGTGGCCAACTCCAACCAGGAGAAGGCCGATGCTCTCAATGAGTACTTAGAGGCACAATTTGGACCAACTGCCGACCCGTAAGACCCAATGCACATTGCGTACGTGGCTCAGGTTATCGGTGCGGTCTCATACAGACCCTTGGATGAACCTGAACCCATGGATGCGACCGAAATGTTGCGGGTGTTAGCTGCTCTAAGACTAAACAAGAACCCCGGACGCGACGGTATCAATAATGCGGTCTTCAGAAAGCTGCCCTTGAAGGTGATTAACTTCCTCGTGGAGTTATTCAACGCCATCCTGCTCCTTAGTCACTTCCTTGAGCTCTGAAAGCACGTTGACGTCATCTGCTTTCATAAACTGGGTAAGTATTCGGCCCTCACTTCGTCTTACCGAACGATAAGCTTGCTCGACTGTTTGTGCAAGTTGTTCGATAGACTTCTACTGACGAGACTGACCCAAAATGTTCACGAGGTGGGCATCTTGGTGGACGAGCAGTTTGGCTTTCGGGCGGGACATGCTACGTCTCATCAACTCGTCCGGCTCGTGGAGCAGGTCACGGGGAACTTCAACATCAACAGGCTGACTGGTGCTGTCTTTCTCGACGTGGCAAAGGCATTTGACCATGTTTGTCACGAAGGTCTCCTTTTCAAACTCCTTTCCCTGAACCTGCATTTCTACCTAGTTAAGGTTGTACAATCTTACCTATCCCACCGCACCTTTTCCGCTACCTTTGGGAACGCCACTTACAAAGTCAGAAACATCTGGGCTGGAGTACCGCAAGGTTCCCTTGTGGGCCCGGTGCTCTTCAGTCAGTATGTGAATGACATTCCTAAATCCCCAGACACCAAGTTGGTACTGTATGCGGACGACATTGCTGTAGTAGCGGTGTAGTGGCGAGGGCAGCTGGTGGAGAGGCGACTCCAGACGCACCTGATGCAGTTGAAGTGGCGGCTGACCACCTGGAGGACAAGTATTAACGTGGAGAAGAGCATATCAGTCCTCTTCACATGGAAAATAAATTTCCACAGGCCGGCCCCACTCCGGCTGTTCGGAGAGCAGATCAGATGGGTGAACAGTGCTAAGTACCTGGGACTTACGCTGGATACCAAACTGGCCTGGCGACAACACTCCACTGAGCGACTTAACAAGGCGAGGCAAAGGTTGGTAATCCTAGGCCCACTGCTTAACAAGCGTAGCGCCCTGTCTACAAGGAACGGTCTAATACTGTACAAGCAGTTGCTCAGGCCGATCCTCGACTATGTGTGTCCTGCTTGGAGCCGCCTGGCTGACACGTATACGAGGAGGATGCAGGCGTTACAGAGCAGGCTCTGATAAGCGAGAAGTGTCAAACAGTGGTTTGGGAGGCTCTCGTCCAGTCCTCCATAGAGTAGTGTCTCCGCACGTAACTCTAAAAACCCTTATTTGGTTTCTCAAAATACTTTTTTTCCCCCAACCAATATTAATAATTTGTTTTTCTTTGTTACAGAGACTTTACGAAATGCGACAATCCTTTTTTTTTTTAGAATCCGAAACCACACGGTGTGATTAATTGGTCGGCACGTGTTGGAATTTGCTCTCGTGCTCCACCTCAGGGTGCATCAGAGCATGCTAATATGCAACTGCGACTGTAATAGGCCAGTTGGAGATTGGCTACCCAACCCGGGTGTGCAACCTGTTTGAAAGAGCTATTAAATTGTCTTATGTTACGAAGGAGCAATATTGTTTTAACCCTTTCATTTCTCACCTTCAGCCTACCTCCCACCGCGACTCATGCTGCCTGGACCAGCACCCTACCGCCCCACCTCGGGACTTCTTCATGTTCCACCGCGACTCAGGTTTCCGGGACATCCTTCTGTTAGACCGTTACTAACGTTGCCGGAACACTCTCACTGACCTTTTTTTCCCACCCCTATCCACACCTCACCTGTCTGAACACAACGTCGCCGTCGTTGCGACATCAATCAGTTACCCCCGAAGCCGTAGCGAGGGATAACAAGGGCTGGGGGAAAATTAACCTTTACGGGTTCTAACATTAATTACTACATATTGTATGTAAACTACTTTAATAACATTAAACAACAATTAAGATTTTTAATTAATTTTTTCGGGGGTTCGGGTGGGATACAAATAACTGGGGGGCCCCGCAAACATATTTTGTCCATAGCACCACGTCAGCTAAGGGCGATGCCTTTCTATACCTTCTTTATCTCTGTATGCCGCGTGTGTGGACACGTGACGACGATAGGACATTCATTACCCGTGACTCGTTAACGCGGAAATTATTATCTAACCACTAACCTCCTGATTGGTCTGGTTGATATATCTTGTTCTGGAGAGACACTCCAGAACGAGTAACACCGCTAAGCTTACATGTAGGATGAAGACAAAAGCACACTTATAAGTAAAATATGTTTGCCAAAAACCAGATTTTGTTAGGAAAAGACACCTTTCAGAACGGTCGCTTTACCAAAATCAATGGTCTATGTTTTTTGTTACGTAGTACGCCTCTCAAAGGTGTTTCTAGAAACCTTTTGTTCCTAGAACTATTTTGCTTGGATGCTATGCATTATTAGAACTTTTGTACTTAAGTATTAGTTTGAAGTAATTAGCAACCAACATCCTGAATTAATTAATTAATTAATTAATAATAATAAATGAAAGTTTAATACAAAAGTTTAAATTTAAAATTATCTATATGTCAGTACTGACAGAGTTTTTCTTGACATTAATATCTGTTCTTTGAAATTGACGATGAAACTAATGTTTTTAGGTATGATTTAGTACACATTTTGGTGTTATTTTTATCCACCTTCTCTTTATTATTTTCGATCTATATCTCCCCTTAACACATAGCATATATAATATGTTTAGCATTTTATTTGTCCTACTTTTTCTAAAAATAAAATAAAATATGGTCACCATACTTATAAGTTATAAGTAACATTGGCTTACATGATTGTTTTTATGGTGGTAGGTGGCAGGCGCGGATTCAGGGGAGTGAAGTGATCAAAGGGTCAGTTGGCTCTCCTGTGGTAGTTCAAAAATTAATACAAAAACCAAAATAAATGTCCAATTTTCATAATGAAAACAAAACACAAATAACACAATTTTGTAAGACCTTGCCTTTTATTTTTATACACGCAAGATGGTCACCCCTTACAACTGTCTCGTAACACATGCTTTTACTTGAGTGAAGAGGGTGGAGTCAGGAGTGTTATATTTTTAGAAAGGTGCTAAACGACTCGTTAGATTGGTCGTAAACTTGGATCTTGCTGAGTGTGTCCGTTTTATCGGTACCTATAATTGTTAATTAACTATGTGGTTTTTGCTATCTTTTTACTCTTAATAAACTGAGATCGTGATGTTTTTATTTTATTTATGCAGTTGATAGTGATTATGATACTTCATCCAGCTATTACATGTAGTAAATAGTTATTGATTTGCTATTAATGTAATTTGGTTGCTAGTCTCAGCATAAATGACATTATAATGTCAAAACGAAAAGCAGAGAAAGATTTATTTCAAGAAAAAATTCCAGATCCAATAGAAAATGAAATTGTGAATATGGTGTAAAATAGCACATCAGTGAACTTGATTTGTGAATCACCCTCGACCAGTGGATCTAGTTCAAATATTAAAATATTTATAAAAAGCGTTGGTCTAGATAAATGAAATATATTGGCATTTTTGTTGGTTAGGAAACTATATAATATGAGTTTAAATATTGTGTGCTAGTAGATCCGTGGACTCTACCACTAACTAACTTCTGAGTTCCCTATTTTTGTGCAGTCATGAAGTACAAGACATTTTCAAATATCATGGTTGGACAAGTTTGTTTGGCTGACGTAGTGCCAAGAATGCTGGAGCTTACTGCAAAGTACTTGTACTTTTTGAACCAAAGGAAGGATGTAGGAGTAGAATATCTCTCGGAAGCTTTACACTAACTCATTAACTCCGTTTAAAAATTACAAAAAAGGAATAGAAATGATGCACGTCGACTCTTCCAATGAGTATCATATAATCTAAATCATAATATAATTTTAATTTAAAAATACATTCGAAAACAAGATGCAATCAGTTGATGTCAGTTTAAACTATGAAGTTAAAAAATGAATTGAAGATAATTGAGAAAGCAGAGCTTACAGAAAATTATGACACAGAAAATGAGGGAAATTTCAGAGCTCTTTTGAGATTTCGTATAGATGCTGGTGGCACTGCTTTAATGAATCACCTGAAAACAGCACCTAAAACTGCTACATTTATCAGTAAAACTATTCAAAGTGAGTTAATTGAAGCTTCTGGAGAAGTGATCCTTTATAAAATAAAGCAGGACAATTTTTTTTTGTACTAGCAGATAAAACAACGGCTGTTGAAACAGTTTGACAAATAAGTGTAGGCCTATTAGATTTCTGGACATACTTTCATTTAAAGTATGAGTGGAGTTTTTAGGATATGTGGAAGCGTGATCTCTCAGTGGCGAGGCTCTTACAAAGTACCAACCTGCCTCTTGTAAAATTAAATAGTCTGGGACTTGGAATTGAGAAAATGCGTGGTCAAGGGTACGGTGGTGGGTGTAAAATGTCTGGTAAAATCAGAGGGGTGCAAGCTCGTATTAGGAAACAGTAACCTGTTGCTATCTATATGCACTGTGCTTCTTAATAAATTAATTTTGTCAATTTCTAAAACGTGTTTTTTGCAAAGTGTAAGGAATGGTTTTACCGTGGTCAGCTATGTATCAAAAGAAGGAAGAGAATCCACACTTATAAAGGATTTCTTTATTAGTTTTTTTTAAAATTCCTAGCTCTCCTTCAACACAGATCTTGATTCTATTNAAAAAAACTATTTTCTACTATAGCGAAAGATGGCGTTTTCTATAAGTTTTTAAATTTCTTCTCATTCTCAATTTCACCACTATCCCTCCCATTTTTAGTTTCAAATTTTTGAAATATTTTGCTTTTGGAGTGTTATCTTTACCATTTCACTAAATTTCAATTTTCTATCACACCAATAATTTAGTTTTCCATTTCCAGACCTGATCATTTCCTGTAATACAATTTAAGTTTTAAATGTTCAAACTATGTGCAACACCAAGAAGTGTTTTATTTATTTATTTTTTACTCTGAAGGGAACACCTTTCCATTTTCTGGAATTTTATTTTGAATTCTAAGAATGTTTGAGCCTTCAGTGTAGTTTGGGGTGACCCTAAAATATTGATAAGTACTTTATTTGTCTAGTTTTGGATATTTTGAAGCTTCCCCATTTCACCATTCCCCACTTATAAAGAGAGAATATATATCAATAATTTTGATATTTGGAGTGATCCACCTACTTTTAGTTTTATACCTACCCTTAAAGGTTTTTCCACTAATATACCACCCTTTCCCCAATTCCCCCCATCTCGCAGAGTTTAATTTTGAAATTTATAAAATTTTCAGGCTTTGATGTTTATTTGTAGACTCTAATAATGCCTAAACACCTTGTCAAATTTCAGTTTTATCCTTCACAGAGAATTAATTGTCTATATTAGTTTTGCAAATTTACCTCGTCCCTTCCTCATGCATTTTTACAGTGCCCTCTTAGAAATTTTTATTCAGTTATCTGGAGGGATACTTAATCCAATTGGCAAATTTAAATTCTCCATTCCACCTGAAAGTGTTTTTTTTTACATACCACCTCCCACTTTTACCTTATTTCCCAGGGGTCGCATTTAAAATTTTGAGACTCCTCTGGCTATTTTAAGTGGTCCCTTTACATTACTTCCAAATTTCAGTTTTATACCCCACTGAGAAGTTGTTTAAATTAATTCTTTTAATTTGAAACCCCTTAACTCCACTTCCACTACCCCCAAATGATTGTATAACTAGCTATCACATATAAATTTCAAATTTTAAGACTTATTTGATTATCTGAAGGTGTCCTACCTGAATGCCAAATTTAGATATTTTTCCCATCCTTAGTCGATAGGTACTAACTTTTATGATTCCAGCGTCCTCCTATTTCCCGGAATCCCTCCAAAAGTTGTGATATTTTCAGACTTTTATTATTATTTGCAGTGTTACCTTTACCTCTAGGCCAAATTTTAATTTTTTATGTAATCTATAAAAATCTAATTATATATAGCCCCCCCCCCTTCATTTATTTATTATTTTTATATTTTTCTGGCTATACGAGGAAATATCGCTACATTCTTGCCAGGCAAAATTTCAAGTTCACAGGCCACGGGCTGTAGAAGTACGGGGATGAGTGAGTTAGTGAGTCCCACACCTTTCTGCCCCTCTCCACCCTCTTAAGGGAAGAAATTTGAAAAGCCCTCAAAAGGTCTCACCCATTCTAGAAACAAACTTTCCGTCTAAATTTCAAGGTTCTATGTCCACTGATTTAAAAGATACATCGGTGAATTTTGGAAATTTTCAACACCTTGTTCCACTCCATAGAGGTCAAATTTCAAATTTCACAAATTATGTGTTTATCTGGAACTGTTTTTT
>CABFVX010009922.1:0-16261 GCA_902151425.1 Timema shepardi | reverse complement strand
CAGCTCTCTGATATCACTGTCACCCAGCTCTCTGATATCACTGTCACCTAGCTCTCTGATATCACTGTCACCCAGCTCTCTGATATAACTGTCACCCAGCTCTCTGTTATCACCGTCACCCAGCTCTCTGATATCACTGTCACCCAGCTCTCTGATATAACTGTCACCCAGCTCTCTGTTATCACCGTCACCCAGCTCTCTGTTATCACCGTCACCCAGCTCTATGATATCACTGTCACCCAGGTCTCTGATATCACTGTCACCTAGCTCTCTGTTATCACTGTCATCCAGCTCTCTGATATCACTGTCACCCAGCTCTATGATATAGCCGTCACCCAGCTATCTGTTATAACTGTCACCCAGCTCTCTGATATAACTGTCACCTAGCTCTCTGTTATCACCGTCACCCAGCTCTCTGTTATCACCGTCACCCAGCTCTCTGTTATCACCGTCACCCAGCTCTCTGATATCACTGTCACCCAGCTCTCTGATATCACTGTCACCCAGCTCTCTGATATAACTGTCACCCAGCTCTCTGATATAACTGTCACCCAGCTCTCTGATATCACTGTCACCTAGCTCTCTGATATCACTGTCACCCAGCTCTCTGATATCACTGTCACCCAGCTCTCTGTTATAACTGTCACCCAGCTCTCTGATATCACTGTCACCTAGCTCTCTGATATCTGTCACGGTACCTACCTGTCATCCTGTCCCTGGCCTGTATCAGGACAGTACTGCCGGACCGGAGCATGTCCTGCACTGTCGTGACGTATGGCTCCATGAAGGCCCTGTACTTGTCCAGGATACTGGAGGCACGCCGCTTTATCTCCTCCAGCGCCCGTAGAGCTCCCTCAACTGGCGCCAGGACGAGGAAACACAGCCCCCGCACGTAGAAGTAGAAAATGTCCACATACCGGTACTCGAAGTCATACCAGACGATGCTCCGGACCATGGACACTAGCGCTTCCTGAGGGGCACACCACTCGGGTTATACACTTACACCCTCATTTTATTACGAACGGACATCACCAAATACAAACATCTCGCTTTATGAAGTAATTGTGTTGTGTCCGGTGTTTGTCCTCTAATTTATGTTGTTCCTTCCTCTACAAGTTCCATTTCTCTCCCTCATACTCTCTGTCTCCCTCATACTCTCTATCTCCCTCATACTCTCTATCTCCCTCATACTCTCTATCTCCCTCATACTCTCTGTCTCCCTCATACTCTCTATCTCCCTCATACTCTCTGTGTCCCTCATACTCTCTATCTCCCTCATACTCTCTGTCTCCCTCATACTCTGTCTCCCTCATACTCTCTGTCTCCCTCATACTCTCTATCTCCCTCATACTCTCTGTCTCCCTCATACTCTCTGTCTCCCTCATACTCCCTGTCTCCCTCATACTCCCTGTCTCCCTCATACTCTCTGTCTCCCTCTTACTCTCTGTCTCCCTCATACTCTGTCTCCCTCATACTCTCTGTCTCCCTCATACTCTGTCTCCCTCTTACTCTCTGTCTCTCTCATACTCTCTGTCTCTCTCATACTCTGTCTCCCTCATACTCTGTCTCCCTCATACTCTGTCTCCCTCATACTCTGTCTCCCTCTTACTCTCTGTCTCTCTCATACTCCCTGTCTCCCTCATACTCTCTGTCTCCCTCATACTCCCTGTCTCCCTCATACTCCCTGTCTCCCTCATACTCTCTGTCTCCCTCATACTCCCTGTCTCCCTCATACTCTGTCTCCCTCATACTCCCTGTCTCCCTCATACTCTCTGTCTCCCTCATACTCCCTGTATCCCTCATACTCCCTGTCTCCCTCATACTCTGTCTCCCTCATACTCTTTGTCTCCCTCATACTCTGTCTCTCTCATACTCTCTGTCTCCCTCATACTCTGTCTCCTTCATACTCTCTGTCTCTCTCATACTCTGTCTCCCTCATACTCTGTCTCCCTTCTCTGTGTCCCTCATACTCTCTGTCTCCCTCATACTCTGTCTCCCTCATACTCCCTGTCTCCCTCATACTCTCTGTCTCCCTCATACTCTGTCTCCCTCATACTCTTTGTCTCCCTCATACTCTCTGTCTCTCTCATACTCCCTGTCTCCCTCATACTCTCTGTCTCCCTCATACTCTCTGTCTCTCTCATACTCTTTGTCTCCCTCATACTCTCTGTCTCTCTCATACTCTCTGTCTCCCTCATACTCTGTCTCCCTCATACTCCCTGTCTCCCTCATACTCTCTGTCTCCCTCTTACTCCCTGTCTCCCTCATACTCTCTGTCTCCCTCATACTCTCTGTCTCCCGCCAGACCGAACTGCCCTGGGGGATCCCTAGTTCCAATGTAAGGCAGTGCTACCTGTACGCTACTCAACATGGCCCCTAACGAGGACAGTTCCAGGTACAGGGAGTCGCGGAGATCTTCCAGAAAATGAACAATTCCGGTCCAGACTGTCTCCAGGATGTCCAGGAGGTCGTTGATGAAGGGTAGTTTCTTGCACAAGTAGTTCCTGCAACAAGAGACCTCATATCAGACCATATGTGAGGAGCATCGACCTGACCAGGGTTCGAACACCTTCACACGCGGGTGAGATATACCAGTGGTGTCCCAGTAGTGTCCCAGTAGTATCCCAGTAGTGTCCCAGTGATGTCCCAATAGTGTCCTAGCAGTATCCCAGTAGTATCCCAGTGATGTCCCAGTGATGTCCCAGTAGTATCCCAGTAGGGGGAGGGTAGTTTATTGTTCTCTAAGACTCGACAAGACTCTCACTAATTAGGACATATCAACGTACGCCTGGTGTTATTGAAGAGAATGTTTCACTCATTCTATCAACGGCAGATTTTTTGAATAATTGCCTTTTTGGGGGGTAGACCCCATCAACACCAGGATGTGTCCCCTTCGTCCTCCCTGGTAACTATGCCCCCCCCCCCACGTGATAGATATGGATGCCCTGTCTCTAACCTCTAATATCACCAAAACCAGTATTTATCTGTTCATAAGTCAAGAGTAATATTGAGTGTCTAACCATGACAAGAGTGCTCAACAATTATTTGAGACATAATTTACAAAAATATTACTCACATGGCTAAGGGAGATTGGGGTTTGAATCTTGGCTGAGTGTTATAAGGGTGGTTTTCCATCAATGAGTTTCCTACCCTCTCTCGCCCTCTCCGTGCAGACGTAAGACAACTTACATCGCCTGTCTCGTGCTGTCGTATATTTGCTTGAAGAAGAAGTCGCCTCTAAAGTACATGGCTCGGATCTCGCTGGCGGTTCCCCTCAAGTCCTGGAGGATGTCGTCCATCTCTCTCCTCACGTACGTGGTCAGCTCGTTGCACACCCCGGTCGCGGCCGGATACAGCACCTCCATCCTCTCCAAGAAATCCTGTTTCATCAAGTCCGAGATACCGCTGTACACAGAGTCAAGCATCAGCGAGACGTCGTTTATCTGTTGCACAACGTACCCGCCTAAGTCCTTGAACATTTTTGGCCGCCATTGCACCTTTGTCCACAGGAGCTGGCTGGTGTTGAGCTTCACCATCAGGAGCCCGTCGACAGTCTGGACTCCGTCGAGGGTGTGTCTGGCCCCGAACAGTATCTCCCGCCGGTTAGGCATCCCCGCGTACACGCTGTAGCTCCTCGAGTCTCCGTAGCGCATCTCAAACTCAAGTACAGGGTGGTTTGACTTGAACCTCAGGTTTGCACTTAGAGGTTCCTTCTGGTTCGTCTGGGTGCGCAGGTTGAACCCGCGGTACCCGTCTTCACCGCTCAGACCCGTTACTCCCAAGGAGAATAAGTTCTCAGAGGTCCTGACTGAAGCTTCAAGTCTCGGTTGAGAGCGGGATAGAGACCCCGACATGTGTAACAGACTCATTTGCCCTTCTTTGGAGTCCTGGTACTCTATAGCCAGACCCCCGTTCACCCTCTCCGGCGTGACACCCGCCTGCAAGGACACCTGCAGGTTCAGGAGAGACGCGTTGTGGTGGATCGCGAACCGGGTATCCAACTTGCGCTCGGGATCAGGAGCGATGTCCAGGCCGTATTCTATTGTCAACTTGTCCTCTTTAGCGGGCGAGTATTCGAACTCTATCGCTGTGGTAACCGATCTCTTGACGGTCCTCACAGTCAGCTGATGAGGGAGACCGGAGTGTTGGAACACGACTTCGGTTCTGTTCGGTATCCGCTCCATCACAAGCGCCATCTTCTTGCTTCTGTCCCCTAGAGCGTCCCACAGCAGCTCAGTCGCCAGCCTTGATTCCTCGTCTTCCATTTCTCTGTTGACGTTGACCTCGAAAGATCTATAAGGGAGGTCCCCACGTAAGAGCAGGATTGCTCGTTTCTTACCGCCAACTTCCCTTGTGTCAACGATCACATGGCAGCCGACATTCTGACCCTCCTCCCAAGAAAACTTCTTGATGTACTCGAACCTACCAGGCGCGTCTTGGTACGTAGCGTCCATCAGGACGGTGCGCGTGGGAAGTCTGATACCAGTGGATATCTCGAGACGGTTGTCAGCGTGTGGTTTCAAGATCACTTTCACGCCAACGGTCGAGTGTGACTTGTTTTTCAGGTCCCAGCAGAATTCACTAATTATGCTGAACTCATCTTGAAGGTTATAGTAGAAGGCGGCAGACACCGGTCTCCAGGGGTTGTCAAGTGACAGAGAATGGCCGGTCGTCCTGTCCTTGGACAGTACCATGTTCACGATTGCTCTCGAGTTGAAGCTAACATTAGCGACCATCCCATCCGATGGATTAAAAGACGAGAGGAGATATATTTGTACGTGTCTAAGTTTTGAAAGTGGCGTTTTCAGTTCCAAAGATGTCTCGAATAATCCATTTTCTTCTGGAGTCCCCCAGATGCGTAGGGATGTTTCGTCTTCGTTGAGTTTAGCGCGCAGGTCAACAATCACTCCCATATCAACGAGTCGTCCATTCAAAGCTAAAGTGAGCTCGTTTTCGTTGTAGCGACTGGCCAACACGCACTTCAAGACATCCCCGGCCATTTTGTTGCCAAACAAAAGAGAGACGGTGTTGAACTCGCCCCAAAATGGAACAGTGATCTGCCCCAAGAAGTCCAGGCTGAGAATGTTATGGAATAGGAAGTCAAACTGAACGCCGATATCCTCGGGAAGGCCTGGCAATGTCAAAGTAGCCGTGGCCACCTTTCTTTGCATGTTCTCATAGTGGAGTCTCAAGTCATACCTTTTGTGCTGGGAAAATGGCGTTAGGAGTTCCAGGTGAAGTACGACCTTGTTTGCGTCAAGAGCGCCTGCGTACTTGAGTTCCACACGTTCCTCGTTCCATTCGATGAAGTTGACGACATCTTTGCCATCCGTCAAACTCCTGTGCCCAGTGAGATCCATCCTAAAATGCTTCACTAAACCAAAAGGTAAGTTGAACTCAAACTGGATCTTTCCGATGGATCCGTATAAGAAGGCGAACTCCAAGCCAAACTTCTTTGCTCCAAAGTTGCCGACAAAAGTCGCCTCCAAACGGTTTTCCAAAAGCCTGAGAGCCGCTTTAAGGCTGTACTCATGACCGTAAGGAAGGATTACTGAGGCTCTTGGACTAAAGTCCAGACTGATTCGCAAGGGAACTAGGACGTGCGCGCCTACGATCTCGAAACCTTCTAAAGAAGTTGAGATGTAGACGGACGCCTCTAAAACGTTTTGGTTCAGGATAAACTCCAAGGATGCGTTAGCTGTTGGGACAAACTCGGACAAAAACTTCGCCCCTAAACTAAGGTAAATGTCTTTAGCTACGTCATGAACAACATGAAGGCTAAAGTGTTTACACAGTGATAGCGAAGGTGCATCGAAGTTTAACTCTGCAGAACCAGCTTCTGGACTCCGAGAAGCCGCTAAAGTAAGGAATGGAACAAAAGTTTCTGCGCCTTGACCTGCAAAAGCCGTTACTGAATCATTTTGTGACTTTAAGACACCTCGGATTAACTTTTGTGGCAGATAAGGGCTTAAGATGGTGAGCTCCGAATCTAAAGGCAAGTAATTTTGGTGCCTCAGTGTAACTCTATTGACCATAGCCATGATTTCCAAAGAAACTTCAACGAAAACGTTGGTATCCGTAATCATCCCGGAAGCATGGAGGCCGAAAACTTGTATCGACGAGGAGGTCAATCCTATTTTAATTTCGGTCAACTTTCCAAGGTGGCTCAGACTGGTTGTTCCTTTGAAGTGGATATCAGCAATCATAAGTTCCGCGTGTACTTTCACGTTACCTTGGAAATTAGTCACGTCAATCATAATATTCATTTTACCGTCCTTCAGTAATGGAGACTCGGCGGTGAAACCGCCTTTAAAACCATGTTCCCGTTGCACATGGTAGCTCAGAACATGTTCTTGGTTCAAACACTTGCAGCTTATCTCGCCATTCTCAGAGTTCACATTTAACTTCAGATAACAAGATTTCCACATATCTATTTCCAGCTGATCCAGTTTCTTCCCAATCGTGAACGTGATGTCCTTCACTCCGGTGAGTCTGGTATCCGCATGGGTTGCTAACGTCAGTAGGTTCTCATCGTTGCGTACTAAGAGCGAGATCTCGTCAGCGGACTTACCGTTCTCATACCTTAGTGAAGTATAAACACCTGTTTCAGAATACTCGACGCTGCCCCTGATGTCGTGGGGTAATGCTCCTAGTAGCACCGGGACATCTGCACCCCCCCTGAGGACCACCATATTGGGGTCGACCTCCAGAGAAACGGAGAGGCTTCCTGCGTGCGCATGCCACCTGTATGCAGCCGACAGATGACTCTTCGTGCCTTGTGAAAATGTCAAGTCCAGTCCGCAGTCCTTCAGGTCGAAAATTGGGATGTCGAGCTTCACTTTTCCAACCAAAGTGGTCAAGTTCTGCAGAGCGTATGAGAGTAAAACCTTGTTTTCGTCCAAGCTCAGCACCAATGCCATGTCCCTGGGAGTATCGCCCGTCAGAGAAGAAGTGAAGGAAATATCTCTTGTGAACAGAGGACTGCCTAACACCAGTTTACCGTCAACACGGTTGTCCACGAACTCATAGCTGGCATCCGCTTGCCCCTCAAACATCAGGGAATCCACTCGCACGTGGGCGTCTGCTGTTTTCCAGTGCTGCTGACTGAACCGCGCGATCACGTGGAGAGGAGGCAGTTCGTATATAGGCAGATAAACTACCAGCTTGACCTCAATGGCTTCCAGGCTATCGGTGCTTGCTTCTGCTTGTATCACCATTGTCTGGTTGAAGGCAATTACTGTGATGTTCCCTCCCAAGCCCTGAGTGCCATTGTTCTTCAATTTGGCTGTCACTGCAAGTTCTGGTAGAGTTTTAAAAGGTGTAGTAATAGCCAATTGAACGTTGGTGGTGTCCAGCGCAGTGATATCAACGTGTGATTGCAGAGATAAAGTATTTGAATGGTAGTAAAAAAGGAGCTGTGTATCAATTGTCTCCCACTGAGTTCCTGGAGCTATGAGTGAGGATGAGAGCTCAAATGTTCGGTTTTCGCCCGAGTTTAGAAGAATGTGAGATAAGTAACGGCCAGTTTGAAACTCTGACGATATCTCATAAGAGGATATGTGTTCCTTCCAGTTCACCTTCCCTGTGCTTTTGAACACAATATGTGGTTCTGTGCTATATTTGTTTAGTAATTCAAGAGATGGTATGATTTCATAAGGTGTATCTAACTTTATCAGGAAGTCATGAGGAACAAGATTCAAAGTCAAGGAAAACCTTTTTCCATGTGATGTTTCAGCTGACGCAGAAACGGATTTTTTCAATAAGTTGATGTTTGACATGAAAGCGACGTGTTTAAGACGGTCAATAAACGGAATGTCCGCTGATATGTTAACGGAGAAGACTGGCCACTCTAATATTTGGCCAAATTTCAGTTTAATGTTCTCTCCGTTGACCAGTAAATTTAAATCTATAGCGTGGGCTCCGACTTTGATATCGAAGAATACGTTTTCTATCTTAAAACTTGGCGAAGATACCGTAAAGTTGCCATAGGCATGGCTGTTGGCGTAAGTGGCAGCCATAAAAAACTGATACATCCTGTCATCCAGTCTAAGCATCAGTGTAACATGGGTTTCGGAATTTTCACCTGCATTAAAGTACACCTCACCGTGGCCATCGATTTCTCCCAAGGATTCAAATGGAGTGTCACAGTATATTCTCGCGATAGCACTAATATTAGTGTACTCTAGTTTTGCGTGTAAGCTGTGTTGACCAAGACGAGCTCTGATGTATACACTTAGATTTGCACCAAGAGCTATCTCTGTGTCTAAGTTAGCACTGAAATTATTGAAAGAAAACCTTAATCCTACGTTGGAGGTGTTGGAAGTCTTCGAACGGGTTAACTTGGCTTTGCCTGTTGTCACGTGATGTCCGTGCTTTATCGTTATGTCTATTTCGTCACCCGTGTTTGCCTCGTAGTTCCCGACCACGTCTATGTCATGCGTCCAAGGTGACCTGAACAAAGTCTGGACAGAGAAAGACCCTTCCGGTAGAAAACTTGACCCTGCACCGAGTTCGAACTGTTCACCCAAAACATTGAGTTTCATCTTCCAGCTTTTACGAGAGCCTTTAGCCGAGATTACACTTTCCAAACCAATGGGATCATAGCTAGCCATAATTCCTGACACACTAAACCTAACATCGTAATTTTCACTGTAAGAAGCGTTCAACTCTAAATATTTGAATAGTTTTAGTTGAAACCCAGCCGAAATACCTTCTAAACGATCCAGTTTAGCCACAACTGCAAAGTTTTCGAATCCATCGATGGGCGTGTGAATGGAAATAGACACACCTGAAGCTGAAGGACTCGACAAGTTAGACAAAGCGATTTCCCACAAAGACCGTTCATTGGTCTGGAGAGTTAGGGCGAGTCCGTATTGCGAGTCTTTCGTGAACATCTGACTGCGGAAATGAAACAGAGGTACATGGAGGGTTGGAATGGATATCTCCATATCCACTACAGGATTATTAGAAGTCCTATTTATAATGCTCTTAAGTTTCATATGGAAGCTGCCTTGGCTGAGGTCTATCACGGCCGAGCCGTCCTCCGAGGTGAAGTCGTACCCGAGGTGAAGGAACAGCGGGCGGGTGAGGGGAGACTCCAGGGAAAACGAAACCAAACTCTTAGAGTTTGTGAACATGGTCTGGAGGTAGAGCATCAAGACGTTCTCTCTATTGACAGCACTGTCTTCCATCTTGAACAAGTTGCTAAGCACAGTGAAAGAACTGTCCACCGAGAGGGCAAGCGCCAGACGGTTGTCCGTGGGATCCAGGCTAAAACTGCCCTGAAACTGCACGAATTGTTCATGAGGCCACGTCACTTTAATATTGCCACTTTTCCTTTTACCTTCTGATAAGTTCACCTGAGCCAACCCTGTATAGTTCTGCCCGTACGGAATTTGAACGTTGAAGTAGGCTTCCACGTCCATCGGACGAGTCTGTCTTAAGGATAAAACAGCTTCGTAAGTAATGTTTTTACCTAACATTAGAGAAGTCACCAGTTTCTTAGTTTTTATTCTGTTTTCTATATCCCAGCTGATAGCCACACCTTGCCAGGCATTTTGTTCGGTAGCCGATGTGCTCAAGTTTCCGCCAGTAAAGTCATGACTGACAGACGCAGAAGCGTCGAATAAAGCGCCGCTTGGAATGGTCAGTGATCCTTCCAGCAGGTAGCTCTCGACGTTGTCGGAGAAATCATAACTCACCTGGGCGGAAAAAGTGGAACCTGTGAAGGGTCGTATAAAATGAAGAATACCTCTTCCTCTCGGAGTCAAATGTTCCGTCTCTAGCTCTACGTTGATGTGTTTGATTTTATTGACCTCTCCAACAAACATAAAGTTGGAATTTGTAGGCTTACTGAAATCGTAATTACTCACTATGCTAATTTTTTGGATGCTTGCGAGTGGAGTGGAGAGTTTCAAACTCATATAGCCGGCCCTGTGGGACGAGGATACATCGGCCTCGGCGATGTAAACATCTGAGCGTATCTGAACCCTAAAGCCGAATCTCTTCACACCCTCATTTAGCCTGTGCGTGAGCTCTATACTGAGCTTGTCCAGAGAGTCGAAAGGGGTTTGGACAGTCATGGACACATCAACATGGTGAGGTCTGAGGTCAGAATACACCTCCAAGTTGATTACGTCCATATTCTTACTTGCGGAGAATGATATAAACTTAGGGCTGTTGCCGGCAAGCTTATAGCTACCCCGAGCTGACAGGTGCTCGTAGCCGACAGCTGAAGTTTTCAGCTCAGCTAAAATATGATCTTTCCCGTAACTACAGCTTAAAGAAAATCCTTTAAAATCAGGGAATGGAGTTTCGACGATGATACTTAAAGCATGTGTGATATTTTCATAGTTGAATTCAACAACAAAACTGTCGGGTTTCGTGTCCCAGTCAACGCTTGCTTTGAAAAGGGTCTCCCTTGGGTAGAACTGAACTGTCAGTCTTCGAATCTTCTGTTTGAGTGTTAGCTGCAGGTGGGTTGTGAACCCATCTCCCCTCAAATCCTCCACAGTACCCTCCAACGAAGCAACGATTTCATTATTTTGTTTGACAACGATGTTCAGTGTCTTGGGAGGGAATCCAGGGTAGCACCAGGCGGACACTTCAAATTCATTGGCACCAAAGCTGTGTTTAAAATTGACACCAAGTTTAGTATCGTAGCTCGCAACTGTCAAAGAAGTTTGCAAAACTTGTACCGAGTTTTTATAAACCGCAAGAGAAATGTTATAATCAGTTTCTTCCACACCAGACGAACCAAAAACACACGATACTCTTAGCTCATGGTAAGATTTGAATGGGGTCTTCAATATCATTAGAATCCCACTTCTATTCATTGCTAACAGAGAGTCTACAACTGTCTCTGCGACATCTCTCTGCAGAGTAACACCCAAACTCAATGTATCTCCCATGTCATGTTTTAATGTCAGAACAACATCCCGGTAACCGCGGAACGGAGTCTCAACTCGCAAAACATGTTTATCCGTGGATTGCGTCAGACGAGCGTTCAATTCATTTCTATCACCATTTTTCTCGTGGATCAATTTGACTGAGAAATCGTCTGTGAAGTCATAGCTTGCAATAAGAGAAATAGCCTCAAGTTCCTTTTTATATGTTTGGATAGAGACCACAGATCGGCCTTCTAAAGACTCGACAAACCCAGAAATAGAAATATCTATCAAGTCATTTCCGTTCAGTTGAGCATTGAGAGACGCCGTTTTTTCCCTCTCCAAGAGGTTGTATCTTGCGTGAAGGACTACATTCTCAAGACCCTGTACGGAAGTTGTCGCGCCCACAAGGACATCTGAATTAAGAGAGTTGACAGTAACTCTGACGTTAGCATCAATTTCATGTGAATTACAATTCAATTTAGAATTCCCTAGAAATGTATCATTATCAAAACTGAATCCGACGGAAATAGACAAGTTCTCGAAACACTTAAACGGCGTCGTTACTTTCACAGATGCTGAGCTATTTTTCAAACTAAAGTCAATATAAATATCTTTTCTGGCACCCTCCAGTTCAAAGTACAAGTTTGCTTTCCCTAAAGCTCTGAAGCCCTTATCGTCATTGGACAGAAGGGAACTGTAGCTAGCCCCGGTTATCATATTCTCATAATCTTTGAACGGCGTATCAACTTGTAGGTTAAATTCCACCTCGCTCATGTTAGCTGAAGAAAATGTCCCCGTCACGTCAAATCTTTTATTATTTTTGGATAAAGTGATGGTCGCTGTCTTCTTGTAGTCATGCAATCCCTTGAAACTATAATCGAACCGGACCAGCTCGAACATTTCAAAAGGCGTTCTAACTTCCACACTTGCTGACACAGAGTTCTGGTCCGGGGAATGAAGATACCCCCCTAGCTCAATGGCCTGCCCGTTGTAGCTCGCCACAACATTGAGAGTACGTTCCTTCTCCACGATAAACGTACGTCTCACGGACACAGACACATTCCGCAGGATTTTAAAGGGTGAATTAAGCTTAAAGAAGGTGTTGTTTCCGTCGGAACTCAGAGCCGCTTCCATCTTGTGCCCGTTCTTATTGACATTCAGTCCCGCGTCAGTCTCCGTGAAGTTGTACCAAAGGCACGCGCCCAAGGTCTCCACCGAGCTTAACGGGGTCTTAAGCGAGAACTCTGCCTCGCCGAACTTGAAAATAGTCTCCTCGTCGAATTTGTAATGACCGAGAAGCTCCACCAGCGTCTCTTCTGTAAGAATGGACAACTTGAGATCACGATTCAAGATCCCTGGGAACATGTATTGGAAATGTAGTGTCAGATTCTTTAGCGCGTCGAACTGACTTATGAACGCGGTGGCCACCTCGAACTGATCTGAGCTCATCTTTAGGTTTCCGTACAGCGTCAGAGGCAGAAATCCGGGTTCCCCGTCGATGCTCAGCATGAATATCTTTATCTCGTCAGACAACTTGATCGTCCCGCGCATACTCAGCATCTCCCAGTTTTTGAAGGGTGTTTCTATATACGCGTTAAGCTTGTGGGTCCTGTCTTCCACGTGGTAAACAGCTCCAGTTTCTAGTCTTGCATCCCCCCAGCTAACCCCCGCTAACACAGACGCATCAGCGAGACTGTAGGCCAAGTCAAGGGCGAGCTGCCGACCGAACGGAGACGCCACCTCTAACCGTAAGACACCTTCAAACACGGCGAACATCACTTCTCCTTTCACCCTTAATTCCTTGTCTTCACCGTATCGCACCATCAGGATCGGCGAGACAGTGGAGCCGTTCAAGGATAACGCTAAGTTTGCTATGATGGGGTTTGTCCAAGGGCATAAGAACGTCGCCACAGCGCCCCTCCCTTCCACACTGTTGGTGTAGTTGTACTCTGCTAATATGTTGAGTGCATGGCTCCCGATATAAGACCTTGCGATCAACTCTTCTCCCGGAATTATAGGACATCTTGTTCTGGACGGTGGCGTTGACCCGGGCAGACGTAAGAGAAACCACGTGCTCCCAATTGAGGAAGGTCCCTGCGGAGAACCTGTGGGTGAAGTTCACCTCCCCGGGGATCATCGCCTTTTTGTCGTTCTTCAGGAAGGTTCTCGACAGTACAACCTCGTGGTTGTGGAAAACAGACTCACCCTCCATTTGGTACCTGGTGACGACCTCGGCCCTGACCGTTGCCTCATTCCACACGCCGTATACGGCTGTCTTTGAGCAGGTATCGTCCTGGCGTCGCAATATATTCCCTTTAACGGCTTTCCCCGAGCCTTTCAGCGACAGGTGTAGATCCATGTTATCAGGAAAAGATTCCACTTCACCATGAAGGTCCAGGCTGTACAGCGTCATATTGTCGGCGCTGACAGTTATGGCCTCTTCAAGCCCCCCGGCCTTGATGTTGTGGGTGAAGTTTACAGCCCAGGTTCTCGTTCGAAATAATTGCAACCTACCGACGCCTTCCATCGTCTCGTTCACTCTCCCTTTCACCTCCATGCCAGCCATAAACACAATGAACGCAACATCCACCTTCATGTGTGACCCGTCCTTGCTGTTGATCAGTTCCAGATGTAAGTCTTCGAAGTCGGGCGTGATTACCCTGAAGAGCTTGTGGAACCTCGACCCACTTCGACCCACTCTCACTCTTCACCTCCACAGAGACAATTCTCCTCTCTTTCTCACTCCAAGAGACGTTTCCTTCCAGCGTTGCGTCACTCAGCGTCCACTCGGACATCAGCTGTGAGTGCCCGAACTGCAGGCTCGTCGAGACGCTGCGGGTCCGCGTGTTGTTGTCGTGATGGTCGAGGTGCACGGTGACGGAGGGTAACAGGGGGAAGGAACTGTTCACGGTGAGGCTCCCTGTGATGTGCAGGACGGAGGGTGAGGCCTGGTCTGCGGTGACGTGAGCCTCCAGCCTGGCCTCCTTTCCTTGGCATGAGACCTCGCCCTGGAACAATCGATGTGAGAGTAAGCCGGATAAATGCACCAGAATTTGCCTAGAGTTATACTCCCACTCCGCAATTACCCAGACAAATTAAAACTAGTCGGCGTCTAACAAGCCTTACCCTAAAGTTGGCTCCGTTCATTAGTTGAATTGAGGGATTGGTGTACCCCCCTGGGGTTTCTTATCCCACGACACCACACCCTCAAGACGTTTTCGATCTTCTATCAGTACTCTAGAGCAGTGGTATTCAGCCTGAGCTGAGGTAGGTGTACCCACGGGAAGATATCTTAGGGGATACGTGAACCAAAGACCTTGAATACCACTGGTCCAAAGTGTTCATTTCGGTGGTTATCTAGTGCACATGACCTTCCTGTGAATGTGTGTGTGTACAATATTTATATGGCCTAATTTGTGATGTAGGAAGTCCGCCGGAAGGAGTTTTATCCTGCCAAATACTAATAAGCCATAGGATTCTGGTAAAAAAAAAATTAATAGGGATGGGCCCTAGAATCCTCAAGGATATTCGATGTTCAAGGATTCGAGAAACTTCCAGATTCGAGCCTAAAATCCTCAGAAAGAAATTATTGTTTTTAAAATGTTTCCCGTGTAATTTGTTTTATAGCTTTAATACTGCCTATTGGTGGTTCTGAATAAATTATAGGAGGATGAATTATAACAGCCAGACTCCAGAGCAGTAATTTAACACTTATCTGAATGTATGAATGTTACAATTAATGGGTTATAAGAAATAACGTTAGCATTCAGTTACTATTTGTATTTTATATTATTATATTATATCTATATTTCCTCTTATGGTGGTAACTATTCGAATATTCTGATGTGTAAGCTCGTGGTTTCGACCCAAGTAAAAGTGAAAACCATCATTATCAATGATGGCGCTCATAATCAACGCACAGTGAATTATGTACAACGCACGGACTGGAATGGCCAGCCAATGAGAATACGAGAAGAGACAGAAACTATCTCCTGTTCATGTATGAACTACCTTGTGGGAGCCAATCTTGTTTGTTATTAACGAACAGTCATTGGCTACGATTGCATAAAGGATTGAAAATAAAGAGGAAATATATTATATTTTTGATTCCGTTATTGAGAAGTAGGTTGACCCAATGTAACGAGAGTAGAAGGTAGCGTCAGACGGAGAAAGACATCTGATTGGCCGAGCTTGTGACGTCACCCACTACACAAGACATCTGATTGGCCGAGCTTGTGACGTCACTCAGTACACAAGACATCTGATTGGCTGAGCTTGTGACGTCACTCACTACACAAGACATCTGATTGGCCGAGCTTGTGACGTAACTCACTACACAAGACATCTGATTGGCTGAGCTTGTGACGTCACTCCCTACACAAGACATCTTATTGGCCGAGCTTGTGACGTCACTCACCACACAAGAAAGTGTGTTACATACACACAGCCACGCTGCGGACAAACTAATTAGTTAAAAAAATCAGGTGATAGTTTGGAACTTTAAATAAAAAATACACCTTTAAAATCCACACCAGTGTACAATTAACGTAATTACTATACTTTTTTAAAACAGATATGTATGTTTGTCTGTCTGTCTGTCTTTCCAATAAAATATAACTGGTGACGTAAGCGACGACAGAATCAAATACCTCCCACGGGCGCTACCTTTATCGTCTAATTACATTGAGTCCACCATAATATTTATGACAGTAATTAAAAACGGAACCAAAGAAAATAATAGTTAATTATTTTTCCTAATAATACACTCACAACTTATATTATGTTAATTAACGTTGGTTTTCGAGTTAACCCTTGATTGGAGTAGTTTTTAGAGGCAGTATCTAGTAGTGTATTAATAAAAGACAATCTATGTGTATTTGTTACGAGTTGTGCGCTGTGCGCTGTGCGCTATGCAGCCTTGGAGGAAAGTGTACGTTGGTCTCCCCTCACCTCCGCCACCAGCTGCCGGTTGGTGAGGCTGTACCTGGCTCCCAGGGTCTGCGCCTCCAGACCGGCGAAGGGGGTGGACAGTTTGACGAGCACACCCCCGGACCCGGGGCCAGAGTCCCAGGTGAGCCGGCTGTCGACCTTATTGTGTCCGCTCCACTCCAAGGTCCCCGTCACCCCGCCGGGACTGGACAACACAACACACCCGAGGTCAGCCTCCTCCAGACACTCTACACTGCTGACACTGGACAGAGGGGTAGTGGTTACCTCCTCAAGAACATCTCCCTCTCCTGATGAGTTCCTGATAGAATGAGACCTAGGTCGGGGGATCGGGTGGTGAGATCTATTTCCTTGAAGAGGCAGCAGTGAGTGAACACTCCCCCCCAGTACATAGTCCCCCTGAACTCACAGCTGAGACATCTCGG
>CABFVX010009920.1:0-16268 GCA_902151425.1 Timema shepardi | reverse complement strand
CGTAAGTGCGTATAACCCGAACGGGTAGTAAGACGCGGTGCTAATAATAATAATAATAATAATAATAATAATAATAATAATTTAGACTATCTTCTCAAATGACCTCTCGTTCCCCCAAATAAGAAACAATTAATATTAAAAATAGCCACTTCAGTGGCCACATGGTCTAAGGCGCTACTCTCGCATTACACTAGACTGACGATGACGAGGAGATCAGGGTTCGAATCTCGGTCAGCTGTACTGAGAGTTGATTTACTTAAGTGGCTTTACACGCTCATTCCACTAAAACATTACAAATTCATGTTTTCATAACACTAACATTACTAGGCTATATATACTACAGCAACTTTTAATTTTAGAAAGATAAAACAGTGTGATCAACCCAAACAATAAATGAGATCGTTTTATTGTGATTCGCCACTCACCAGATCGCCGTCCGGGCTATCCATCCACACAAACTAACTGGGCAGTATGAGGGATGCAGAATTTGAATGTAAGCAAAGTTGGACACCCTACAGGAAATCTATCCTGTGTCTCCTCGGCCAGGATTATAACCAACTGGATTATAACCACCGGAAAACAAAACTAGATTGGTCTGACAAGTTATCCACATGTCTACTGCCGCAACTATCTCGTATAACTAAATAGATAAAACTATTACCACTAAATGTCTAACTCTATAAATGATGCGATTAATATTTTTTGATCTATTCTGACAATAGATTTTTATAATAGAATACGATTAATATTTTACTTGTATACTATGTCACAGTTTAGATTGTTTAGTAACAGATAAATATCACCCTTTAATATGAACATTTATTTTATACTTTCCCAATGCTCCCGACCAAAGCGCCTCTGTGTGTTCAAGTTATTACATAAAGAGGAGCATTAGACAGCTTAGTGACTTTGTCATTTAAGCCACGTTGATGAATGGCGTAGGTCTACTTCAGAATCTACGTCTCGCAACGGTATAGTTCGGTAAACTTACCTCCATTATTTAAGGAGACTTGATTTTACACCATTCTGTCACATCATTAAGCTCCAAATCTTGGAGTTGATGCTAGATTTCTTAGTCAAGATATAAGGGCATTATTGTCTTTGATTTGGTCCCAATTGGCGATCTCAAGGACATTGTATTACTTTCATATTCTCATTTAGACTTGCGAGCAGTAATAAGTGGAGAGATTATGTCAATTGTGACGTGTGTTCCAGTGAGTTACTATTATCAGAGAACACATTGTTATGTATAGTACATAAATATGTAGCAACATCTGTTAAAATATGTTATAAAATACGCAATAATGTGAAAATATATAACAGTGAATAAAACGTATTTCCCACGTTAATAATAGCCTACAGCTTACCAATATAATTCATACTGAAACGAAATTTAATTTTATGGCTTTACATTTCTGAAATAAGTAATAGAGGAACACTTTTCTAAATAGACACACATAAATAATTACTTAAACGAGTTATATTGCATTATTAGTTTGTTTCACACAACTTAATTTCCCCATTTATAAAAGACTTTAAAAATGGGAATGTAGCTGATTCTAAAAATTATACAACCATTACAAACTTTTATTGAAACCTCATATCAACTGTTGCAGGCTCTTTGAAAACAACTTAACGTCACACAGCCCCAGATTTTTTAAAGTCAGTTCCTTAGAATTATTTTTTATGTCCACGTTTGAGTTTTTAATTGTGACATAAGACGTTATTAATATTACACTTACACGTACAGGCCTGGTTGGTCTTGTTTGCTTTTCAAAAGACTGCTCTACGTGTTATATTATTGTGACAGACATCAAATTATATTTCCTCGATTAATTTTGGATTGTATTTTCGCCATTTGTTTTTTGCTTGGCCACTTTATATTCATTTCGGTCTAGGGATAAGGTGTCAGACTTCTATGCTGACGGCCGGGGTTCAATCCTCGGTCCCGGCATAGATTTATCTGATTACCAAACATTTCCTTCACCTCTGACAAGACATGTGGGGAATGCCAGGTCTCCACCGTGGTTCGGATTCCACGTTAAACTGTAGGTCCTCCATTTCATCTCAAAACCACCCTACCATTACACATTAGCGTAAGTGCGTATAACCCGAACGGCTAGTAAGACGAGGTGCTAATAATAATAATAATAATAATATATTCATTTCTTCTTCTGACCAAAGAACAATGTGAAAATGAGCTAATAAGATTAAAGATTCCTTTTTGTTCTTACAACTCTTCATCTTGTATTTACAAACTGACACGCCGTGTGAGAGACGTGTTTGTCTGGCAGCGCCGTTGCATTGTCTCCCAATAACAGGACGAGAAACTTCAGCTCTAGTCCTCTACCGGGCCAGCATACCCTGTCTTCCCTTCACTGGATACATTTCTTTATCAAAGTGCATACATACAAATAATACTGCGATTAAAAACAATCAAAATATGTAATTTTATTTAATCTTCTTGAAAATAAGAACAATTTGAATCTAAAATGCAGTCCCGAGCAGCCTAATTTGGCGACCTTTTTGGTTTCCACGTTTCATACTGGCGGGATCATAATATGTAATTACATAAAACTCTGAACTCTAATTATAATGAGAAGGGGTGAACTCAACCATAATAGAGTTAATGTTTTTATTCAAATTGTTCCAAGAAAGGACAAATGAAAACCCTCAAGATGGGCAGTAAAATATAAAGTAAGGGATATAGTATTTATATGAGTTATTAAACGTGAACTTTATGAACTCACTGATTATGCAAGCACAAAAGAGTTTCTTTGAGTGAGAGCGAAAGGACCAACCAATTCTGCCAGGCTAGGTGTTTTCACATACATTCCACATGCCACAATCAACATGGGACCTATGGCTTTACCATTCCTCTGAAAGAAAAATCTGTCAACCCCAGCTGGGGTTGAACCCACGAACATCGGGTTCTGAGGCACGTTCTTTATACCAGGACCACTGAGGTTGACTATGATATAGGCCCTGGTCGAATTTTGACAGAAAAAACAGTTAAGAAAATGGAGACAATTTATTCTGATATAAAATTGAATACATACATTAACTCTATTATTAATATTATTTCATCTGTATTAATACTATTCATCAAAAATTAAGCCCACAGAAGTTTATGAAAGGATCATTAAGAAACAAAGTAATTTAAGTCTAATTTGGCCGCCGTAATGTCTCAATTTCTTCTAAATTATCGGGGGCCATGAGATTTTAATTTTAAAAATATCTATCAAATATATCTATGGAAGATAATTTCAAAGCATTCAGTTATACAAATAAAATTATTTTAAATGTTGTATCCAACAATCCCCCCCTTTAAATCTAAATTAACATTTATATATTTCAATATCCGACTTCTGAATGAACGAAGAATATTTTTTTAGTATTTTTCAATAGTTTTTTTTAAATGATATTTTATTTCGATTGAGCTCACCAAAATATCTAGTTAAAATCAAAATAATGATTAAATCAGTTTATTAGAGTTATATTGTTTAAAAAAATATTTTATGAATATAAAATATATTGTTCACTTTATTTTAAAAGTTCTACGAACCAATAAAATATATATTGTACTTTATCTCGATTGTTATCGTCAAAAAAATAATTTGAAATCGATATTTTGATAAATGACGACGTTTCATAACCCTTTGAAACTGAAAAGTTGTATTCGCTATGCCGTCTGTCCGTCTGTCTGTCCGTCTGTCTGTCTGTCCATCTGTCTGTCTGTCCGTCTGTCCGTCTGTCTGTCTGTCCATCTGTCTGTCTGTCTGTCTGTCCGTCTGTCTGTCTGTCCGTCTGTCTGTCTGTCCGTCTGTCCGTCTGTCTGTCCATCTGTCCATCTGTCTGTCCGTCTGTCTGTCCGTCTGTCCATCTGTCCATCAGTCTGTCCGTCTGTCCATCTGTCCGTCTGTCTGTCCGTCTGTCTGTCTGTAACTTGGCCAAAAGCCGAAACCATTCTACCATTAATGCTAAGACTTGGTGCTTAGCGTTTTCATAAATTTCCCCTAAGGATTTTTTTGGAATTAGATACCAAACTTTAAAATCAAGGGTGGCTTACTGAAGGGCAAAAAGAGGTCAAATCGATTTTCTCGAAATCTGCTCTAACGATTTGGATTAAATTTTGTACCTCGGCATCGATTATCATTACAAACAAAATGGTGGTTCTCGTCTTCCCATGAACATGATTTGAAGGATACTCTACATTTCAAATTACTTGAGGTCATTGTGAAGGTTCTTTAAGCACCACGTCTTACTACCAGATATGTACTAATTACAATAATGAGCTAGGGATGAGGAAGATTGAATTTGTAGGAAGTGTATCCACATTTTCTTGGAGAAAGAGGGGGAAACCAATTAGGGAAAACCCACCCAACCAGAATCAAGCTCCGATCTTCCCGTCATAGTTGGCAGTCTATTCCAGGAAAGGAAAATCTATGGCATGACGACATGGACAAAATAAAATTTGTCCCTCGAACTATTGAGAGCACGTAATTACCCTGGAAAATGAAAATAATTACGGTTTTAAGTACTTAATTCTGGAGGTTTCTTTCTTGAACAACAGAATCTCCAAACACAAGAAGTACCCAATGTATCTTAAAATAAATGTGTTCATTTTTTGACATCATGTTCTTCCGAGACGCCATTCATCAGCACTCAGTCCAGTGCTAGGTAAAGATACCCACCTCTAACTATACAGACTTAATTTGCCACAATAGAATGTTCTGGCACGACCTCCCAACTCATCGCTCAGCTGACAGACTCGCCCTATTGTTATTTTATTGTTGAAGGGGACTCCCCAGTATAGTGATAACAATCAGCTCTTCATGTCAAGTTGAGCTTGAAACTTGTTGCGCCCTAACAGCCGAGTCTGCATCTTGCCGCTCAAGGGGCAATATCTATACATTCGGACAATATAATAATACTTTTAGCTTTATATTCTTCTAATGTTACAATTCAAGCGACAAGGTCTATACACTCGGACAAAGTTACATACATGTTCTGTTCCAACTTGTATTTTTTTTTATCTGTTTTATTAATTGTCAAAAACACTAAAACAATCCAAAGATTCGATTTTATACAATTAATAAAAATGTGTTCCTATAGTAGATTTTTTTTCGGTACTCGGCACTAAATTATTTATTTTCGCCTAGATTTGCACTTGAAGTGAATTCAAAACACTCATATTTATATTTTATGGCAATTAACAACTAAATGTTTAATTTCGCGGAAATTATTATTATCATTATTATTATTAGCACCGCGTCTTACTACCCGTTCGGGTCACACACACTTACGCTAATGTGTAATGGTAGGGTGATTGTGAGATGAAATGGAGGATCCTACAGTTTAACGTGGAATCCGAACCACGGTGGAGGCCTGGCATTCCTCACATTCACAAGATGTCTTGTCAGAGGCGAAGGAAGGATTTGGTAATCAGATAAATCTGTGCCGGGACCGAGGATTGAACCCTGGCCACCAGGTCACCTTCACGGAAATTATTTAATACGTTGTCTAAAAGAATATATTCGTACACTTGACAACCACCAAGATAAACACGTTACTCTGAAAGTGCGTCTCCTTTACAAATAAAACAAATAACAAAATACTAGTTATTTGGTTCCCGCCCATGATTGATCAGTCAGTAGTATTAATAATATGTAAGAGCAGTTTTCTTAATAAATCAATATTTTATTATATGTTAATGTTCTTGGAGTAGAGAGATATCCAGAAAGAGAGAGAAAATTCACACAGATTGATGACAAATTAAATGACAACGGTAATGAGTGAATGAGTCAGTGTTTGTATAATATAAAGGTCTATTTGTGTCGAATACACACGGTTTGAGCAAAATGATATTCACTTAGATACGTGTAAAAGGCACAACTCAAGATCAATGATTAATTTTGTTATAACAGGCTTACAAGCTTAGCAAATTATTATTATTATTATTATTATTATTATTATTATTATTATTATTATTATTATTATAACCGCGTCTTACTACCCGTTCGGGTTATACGCACTCACACTAATGTGTAATGGTAGGGTGACAGTGAGATGAACTGGAGGACCTACAGTTTAACGTGGGATCCGAACCACGGTGTAGGCCTGGCATTCCCCACATTCACAAGCTGTTATTAATACACGTCTTTTCAGAGGTGAAGGAAGGGTTTGGCAATCAGATAAATCTGTTCCGGGGTAGTTTAGCAAAGAATACCAGAGCTGATCGTGGAGCCAGGTGTGAAAAGATTACTTCCTAGTTGTCTCAGTAGTTGACCTAGGTGGGAAATAGTGCAAGAGTATTAAGCAAGTGAGAGTGAAAGGGAAAAACTGCACGATAAATGTGTGAGAGCGCAATACAAAGATTGCCAGGAGGTGAAAAATTAACTTTACAAGAGCATGAATGGAATGTCGAATTAAACTCAAGTGCTATTCAATAAACCTAGAACAGAATAAAAGAGGGTGTAGTTGAGTGCGTGAAAGATGTGTGAGGATGTGAGGTGGCGGGAAACTTTAAAAAGATTTACGATGGAATGGACAAGTGGAAGGAAAGAAAGAAACACAAACGAATAATGTATGTGAAGAGTGAAACAGACGTGAGAGAGTATGGGTGATAAACAAAGAGGGAAAGATGAATTCAAGCATAATATTGAAGCAAATAAGAGATTGTTCTGGAAACGAGTAAATAGAAAGAAACAAGGAGTGCAAGGGAATTCTTATGGCGTCCTAAATGATCGTGGTTATATGATCTGGGGTTAAATGTTGAGCAATTGTGTGGCCATGGCGTAGAGACAGTGGCAGAAAATAAGGAAAATGTTATGATGGGCTAAAGAATTAATGAAGCTTAAGCTATCAAAGTTTAAAAGATTGAAAAAGTTGCTGTTGTAGATAGGATAACATGGGCATGGTACTTCTGGGCATGTTGTGTGAGTTGTTCAATGTGTGTGCTGGCATTTCGAACGTTTCTAATGACTGTAAGAATGCTGTCATTGTTACTTTGTACAAAGGACATTGTGTGAGTTGTTCAATGTGTGATCTGGCATTTCGAACGTTTCTAATGACTGTAAGAATGCTGTCACTGTTACTTTGTACAAAGGCAGAGGAAAGGCAGTAAGAGTGAATGTAAGAATGCTGTCATTGTTACTTTGTACAAAGGCAGAGGAAAGGCATTAAGAGTGAATGTAAGAATGCTGTCATTGTTACTTTGTACAAAGGCAGAGGAAAGGCAGTAAGAGTGAATGTAAGAATGCTGTCATTGTTACTTTGTACAAAGGCAAAGGAAAGGCAGTAAGAGTGAATGTAAGAATGCTGTCATTGTTACTTTGTACAAAGGCAGAGGAAAGGCATTAAGAGTGAATGTAAGAACTATAGAGCAATTAGTTTGTTAAGTATTCCAGGCAGAGTTTTCGGGAGAGTCTTAGTTGAGAGGGTGCGGACAAAATTTGGGGCGTAACGGGGTTTTATGTCAGGTAAAGGTTGCATGGACCAGATATTTACATTGCAACAAATGAGTGAGGAATATATCGCATTCATGAGGAAAGTTTATTGTGAATTAGTTAGCTTAGATAAATTGTAGGTTCGGGTGAATAGGAGGAATATGTTAAGGAATGCGCGTAGAGTGTATGGTGTGGATACTTGATTGTTAAATTCAATAATGGCGGTGTATGATAGAAGTAAAATGTGTGCAAGCGAGAATGGAGCTTTGAGCGAATGAATTGACATCGAACAGGATATTATACCAGGCTATTTAGGTATCCAAGGTTTTTTAATATATTCATGGAGAGTGGTGTGACGGATGCTTGTGAGGACGTGGTTGGCGTGCAAATGGGAGAGTGAAGATGACGTATTAATGGGAGAACATGAAGGTAAATTAAAGAATGCTTTGAATCGTTAGAATGTGGCTATAGGCATAATATATCTTAGAATAACTGTCTCTAAGACAAAGATGGATCAGGAAATGATTATCAGCCTAGTGTGTATGTGTGTATGAAACACTGTAAGAGCATGTTAATGATGTTGTGTATCTGGACAGAGTGTTCTCTACAAATGTAAGAATGGATGTTGAAATTGGCAGACGGGTGAGTGCATCTCAGGGATTAGTTGAATAGGAGCTGGGTGGGATGTTGGTTTGGAAGAGTATCCAATATGTAAATGTGAAGTGTTTCGTTGGTTTGAATAAGTTGAGAAGATTAGTGTGGATCGAGTGACGAAACAAATATATTACGGTAGAGTGTGGGGAACAATAGGAAGAGGGAAGCCATTTAAGACGTTGATACACGCTGTAGACAAATGTGTGGAAAAGAGAAATTTGAAGAGTTTCAAATAATATCAGAGTATGTATGACTCGGTGTATGGGTGTTGCTGAGGTGGAGGTAGTATGCAAGGATAGGGAGGTGTTTAGAAGATTAGTGAGAATGGATTAAGTACGGATTTTTTTGTCTATATGAATATTTTCTTTTCACTAGGGAACGGTGTGATTAACTATCCCTCTCTCACATGCAAGTTTACCTCTGAGATTCTATCCTTCTCGTCCATATTTTATCATTATCTCTATTTCCCCTGTGTCCCAACACCTGTTCCGGTTATACTCATTCCATATGTATTATGAAAGCTAACGTATAAAGGATAAGGAATGTTGAATTTAGAGAGAGTTTACCCACATTTTCGTGGAAGGAAAGTGGAAAACCACGAGTAAAAACTACACCTAGTATACCCGACTTGTTTTCACGCCCCGACATCCTCGTGATCCACAATCCAGTCTATTGTGAGAGGGACGCCCTAGAATACTTGACCAGTGAGGCGAACTGAACTAATGAATGTGCAGAGCCTTAACAGGTGAAAAGAAAATGTTTTAAAAAACATTGATGTAACATTTGGATATTTATATCTCTATGTGAATATGTATATTTATTTTACCCTCAGTCCCGACACACATTTATCTGATTACCAAACCCTTCCTTCACCTCTGACAAGACATCTTGTGAATGTGGGGAATGCCAGGCCTCCATTGTGGTTCGGATCCCACGATAAACTGTAGGTCCTTCATTTCATCTCACGATCACCCTACCATTACACATTAGCGTAACTGCGTACAACCCAAACGGGTAGTAAGACGCGGAGCTAATAATATTTATTTTTACTTTGTTTTGTTGATATTTACGACCATATATTGTATTTTCTGTCAAAGAAGGAAATCTATAACCAGAGAATATATTTGTTTTTTGAATTGTTTGTATGCATCTCACCTCGTTAACCTACATATGGTGAGATGTGGTGAGGATCACCTTTTAGAAAATAGTAACATGGCTCATTGTTTTCAACATTGATAGCATTTTGCTATATTATCATTGTCATTTATAGATATTAATAATATATATCGAAAGCTATAGCTGTGAATCACGTGACTTGACCAATAAATAGTAGACCTAGTAACTTTTCTGGCTGTCAGTGAAGGTTTTTGCTATTAAAATTGGACTGCAGCATACATTTATATGAACAGAAAAATATGTTTCTATATCAACCATCTAGGTAAACATTGAAGGCAATCATCTAGGTAAACATTGAAGGCAATCATCTAGGTAAACATTGAAGGCAATCATCTAACCAATTAATTACAGTGAGAGAAAATTGGGGACACCTTTCTCGCCGATATGCTTTAGTAATGTGATTTACTTAAGAATGAACATTTGAATATACAAATACAGTTTTGCGTTCAACATCGAGGATTGATAATATCTATCAAACGTGACAGCTGCGGAACACATGATTTAACGTATGAATATAGTATAGGTAGCATGTATATAAAAATGCTTTTAGCATCTTTGTTAGCGTAAAAAAAATGTTTAGCTTAATCTGATTGATAGACTGAAACAATTAGCAAAGCTTATATTTGAACAGCCTAACATAGCTCAACTATATAGCATTGCAATAAAGCATAATTGGTTATGAAAATATACTTAACGCACAGGATACATAACCCAGCTTAAAGGATATCAGCCTATTTTATTATAAGCCAAATTAAATAGAGAAACATTTGTTATTTCATATATGTCAGGTTCAATCAAATACTCTTGTTTATAGCCACAAAAAGAAGGGCGACACCATTAATATATTAAAGGTAAGACTTACCAGTAAATGAATAGTCTCTACTCTAGAGTTATTTCAATTAAAAATAGTGTTTAATATATATGTATCTACGCTTTAGTTAATACTAAATACGCATACTACATTCACAGGGAAATTAAACATGAAATCATCAGATTAAAATGCAAGTTCACATAAGAGTTTAATGGGGAAAACAAAATAGACAATTAAAAAATAGTGACTAAAGCATAATCCATAGGTTTTTATGTTGACTGGCCAAAAGGGCAAAAAAACAAAAACTAACACAACAATTAGTTTAGTAACAGATACACTCCTAGAGGGAACACGGCGTGAAGCGCCATGGGCCTAGTCCCTCGGCCAGACTACCCAACATGGCTGGTAGTATTAATTATCGCCCCATTCTTAAAAGTGGTATAACTACACTTCCTAGTAAAAAATACAGAACAAGGGGTTGATTCATGTTACTCCCCAATTGGGAGACAAAGACCACAAACACGATATAGTTGCCTTGGTATATTTGGACAAACAACTAAAACTGACCAGCACGATATGGTCAGAATCAACACAAGACTGAATAATCTTATTTTAAGAAGTGAGAACGATATGCACCAGTGAAGCTAGCATTGGAATGCTAACAATCTAGAATAGGCTACAGACAACTGTCTGCCTGTCTCAGTAATAGAAACATCCGGCTTATATCTTATAGAAAGTGGACTCAATATAGCAAAGACCAGCTTGTCACTAATTAGCACTGCCAGAGATAATAAGTTTGAACACATCCAAACAAAGACTCAAACTCCATTTCAGAAAAAGGTTATTAAAAATCAGCGAGCTGCCATGTGGCTCCAGAGGGAAACCAAACATGAACGTCCAACTTGGCGACAAATCAACAAGCTGCGCGCCCCAAACGATGTGAACAACAATGAGCATCAGTTCACAATAACAACAAACCATTATGTAACTAGGTTTCAATAACAGGCCATGAACAACTTCCAGGTGGTACTGCAAACCAGAACATGGTCATACAGGCCGGGGAGTGAGACACACGCCAATCAAACTACCGGTCTTAAGGACCTAGTAGGAAGAACAAGAGAGATGAAAGATATCTCATGATGTGGTCAACTTGTCTAAGACTAACAAAACCTTACCAACTATACATAATGCAGTGTACGAGTGACACACACTTGAGACGATAATCCTAACAAAGTTAAATGACTCTGAACGTAGAGCTTCCGTCTCCTTCGAATGTAAATACAGACTGTATATCTTACGAGCAGGTTTTCCGTCTGGCGGGGGAGCCTGACAGTACCATCATCGTGACGCCAATATCTTCTAGGTGGTTGAACGGAGAGGAGCGACGTTAGTTGTCGAATACAAGATGTGTCCAGTGGACCCAGGCGTCTTGTACAAGTTGAACTGAAGCGTGGGGGGAAGGGAGGCTGGAGAAACTTCTAGAATCTAGCAGACAATGATGTGCGCGCCCTGGCCCGCTCAGTACAGTTGGTGGTCCAGTAGAGTCGAGTACGGAGTTTAATGGCGGTCTGTGCGTGTCCGTGAAACTCTTCCCATTGAGCCTTTCTCCCAGGCGTGGTATGTTATAACATTAATATATATTTTATTGTGGGAAGTCATTTTCTCTATCTGGCGTAATTTGTACGGCAGGGACAGCTGATCCCGCTACATATATACAGGGTGTTCGGAAACTCGTGGCTAAAACTGCACATATAGCGTGTTTGAACCAAAAGTAAATACAGAATCCCTGTACACTTACATCCGAAAATCTATGATAATGCCATTAAATTGTGTTCAAATTTTGGCGTATAGTGCCTGGAGAGCAAAGCTGTTCAAGTATGCGTGTACAACAAGTTACATAGAAGTTAGGCGTGTGGCACTGCACATGTAATAATGGAAAGCACTTTCTGGAATGTAGGACCGTTAACGATGATCCTCAGGACTTATTCTTATTTCTAGAAGGACTGGGTTGTTGCTTGCTATCAATTGTGGTGTGTTCCGCTGCCGTGCTCCAAGATGCCGAGGTGTGTAGTGTCTCATGCCTAACTCCTATGCAACCTGCTGTACACGCATGGTTGAACATCTTTGCTCCCCTGGTGCTGTACGCCAAAACTTAGAACACAATTTAATGGTATTAGCATACTTTTATGCATGTAAGTGAACAGGGATTTTAAATTACTTTTGGTTCAAACAAGCTAAATGTGCAGTTTGGACTATTGGTTTCAGAAAAGCCTATGTATGCATATCAATATACGCATATATATATATATATATATATTTAATAGTTCAAACTATGCGAGTGGAAATAGATACACAATTAGAGCTTGTTTCACAACCTATTAGCCAATATTTGACATGTCCAATCATGCTCTAGAGATGCGGTCGGCAACCTACGGACTACTGGCCACATCCGGACAACCAACTTATTTTAGAAAGTCCACAAAACATTTAGCAAACAATTCATTGTGTTCATTAAAATATAAAACTGTGGCGTACAAATCGTTTCAGTTTCACCCAATACCATATATTCAGTGATTTATGTTTGTGTATTTTGTACATTGTTGCACTTTGTATATTTTAGATTTACCATTGTTGTAGTAGCATTATATAAATTGTTGAACATGTGTTCCTGAGCAAACCTGGAGGTCCCGACTGTAGTTTTTAAGTATTTCTACAGACTGAGTATAGTGGAAAATTATTCATACTGAGTGTAAGGGTGAGTCATTCATACTGAGTGTAAGGGTGAATCATTCATACTGAGTGTAAGGGTGAATCATTCATACTGAGTGTAAGGGTGAATCATTCATACTGCTCTGCATTGTATGTTTGTATAGTTGCATACTTTTAATTTGCTAATTTAGATATTTTATATTAGAGTTTATCTAAAACCTTTCAGTTTGCTGAATGTGAAAGATTAAAAGTTATAGTGTTCAGTGCCACATATGTAGTAATTATAATAAAAATAGTTCTATCTAAAATAAAGTAATCAAGATTTTAATAGCATGGTTTCTAATCGATAAATTAGATAAATATAGTTATTCAAAGTAGTTACTACATTTTCTTAAATTACATTAGATTACACCTAAATAAGGCTTCGTTTGTAAACTTTCAAATGGGATTTATGTTGTGTTATACATTATTTATTTTGGAAGTGACAAAGTTGAGTATAATCATAAAAACATAATAAAATATTAATCACATTCGTATCTTAAGGATTATTACAATAAAATATGAATGGGTACCTTAAACAAGATTTAATGTCCAGAAATATCAAGTAATTTCATTATTTTACATGTTCTTTCTTGGTTATCCTATATAGACAGCCATTAATTTATGGTCAAAAAAATGTTTGTAAAATTTCTTTAAATTTAAAATACATAAATCTTGTATTAATTTGATTAGTTCATTTAAAGTTTTAAAAATATACCTCTAAATCTAAATTGCTGCACAAAACATATAATTGATATAACTTTAACATAATAAATAATGAAAATACACTCTTCTAAAAGAGTGTTTTACAAACATGTAATATAATGGTTTAGTTACGTAACTACGCTTCCACCTCTATATAACTTTAGTTTATCTTCCCCACTTGACGAGTGAGATACAAGATGGCTGCTTGTTTCAAGTAACTCTCATTACCGCTCCCATTAAGTGTGCGACTCTCTCACGTTAGCTACCAAGAGAGGAGGATCTCGTTAAGTCTCCACATATAGCTTGAAATTGGATGGGTTCATACCCACCCCTCTCCCTCATGGCACGGTTAAAAAACATGAAATGGATCCAAGGGTGTCATGTTATTATAGTTTCATGGGATTAGTTTTATTTCGAGCTCCTAGCACTAAGATGAGGTTAATTCTCAAACTTACGAAAATATTTTTAGTTCATGAGTAAACTCACATTAACTATCAAGGTAAGTCTCATATCATGGCATTAACTTAAACTATTTATTGATGGTGTATGTAACAATTCTGCAAGTTTATAGATATTATTATGAATTATGGGTGTGTCATGTCCACTTTTTCAATTCGAAGCGAAATATTCTCGAAGCCGAATCGAAGTTCAAATATTTTCTTTTAGTGGTTTTATGCTTGAAATAATAATATTATATTGTGGTTATTTTTATAAGTGTATGCTCTAAATTTACTTGGGATATGTTTTATAGCACAAATACTTGTAATATTTCTTGATATTATGACAAATCAAGCTATTATCACAACATTTAATTCAATTTGTTCAGATTTTTTGCCATATAGATATTTATTTGTAATGTACCAAACCGCTTAGAATGGCTATTATTGAACATAAATGGAGTTTTTTTAGCTGTCAATATTTTTATGGTGAAGCTTTGAAACCAGAATTTGTTCTGAAACTAAGTCAACTCTGATGTTTGTTACGAAGTCAAGTTGAAGTTTCGAAGCTTCGCACATTTCTTTTATAAATTAAACTCATAATAAAGATTAACTACTTCCCTATGCCAACTGAGATAAAACTTAAGCTTACATATTTTGTTAAGTATTTTAAATCATTGTTCATAACTAATACGTTTCCCTTTATAATACAGTAACATACAATAGCAAGAAGTTTTAATTAATTATTTTTAAGAATTTGCGTTTATTTAAACATACCAGTTCAGCAAAAATATAAACATAATATCTTCTGATTTTTAAACTTTCTTTATTTTTAATTTTTGTAAAAAAAAATCTACTTGTTCTTGATAATGAATATCTATCACGAGAAACATCAAGTCACGTTTGATTGAGCGTGATAAAATGTCGATACAATAGTAAGTGCTCAGGGGTGTAGTAGTCCGGCCATACTTGCAACCAGGACACCACGTTATATCTAGGAATCATCCAATGTAGTTCATATTTACAAACAAGTCATTGTCATCTGGCATCAGTGAGACCCACTGCCTCGGTTCATGTTTTTAAATGACTAAATTAATACTGTTGATGATTTTATTCTTCAAACTAGGCCAAATAAAAATAAGTTCTTTATTATATCACCTGTGTGCAGCCAGACAGTGAATAATGAGTTTATCTCAACCTGAAGGTCAACATTGGTTTCATAAATGAAAAAATACGCGCATGAAACTTAATTTATAAATAATGATATACCATGTTTTCGTTTAATTTATCAAAAATGAATAAATGAGGTGAGTTCCTTTCATTCTCTACTTGTAGAGAGCGATATCAAGAGCTGTGTTTATTACACCCCGAAAGCACGTAGCTCAATTAATAGACGTCTCAAATTGTTTAAATAAATAATATACTATTCTTCAAATAGAGTGCATAGTCATATGTATGTCCCTTTGTAATCATATAAAATACTATTCTTCAAATAGAGTGCATAGTCATATGTATGTCCCTTTGTAATCATACAAAATGTATAAACTATATTTTATCTTCAACTCCAGACATTTAATAATAGTAGTTTTGTGAAAAGTAGACTCCATTCACTCCATGTTATTATCTTAGAAAATACAGTCTTATTAGTAGTTCTGTGAAGATTAGACCTAGGTACTTCCATAATATTTTACATTCTAAAGATCTATCTATGTTATCAAGTTAAAATTTTGCCTTGGATTTGAAGTGATATTTTCTTTGGTGATCAAACTATACAGGAAACAAATCTTTAATTATTATAAAACAAAGTTCAGGTCTGTGTGTTTGCTGCCTAAGCTCTGGAACCGCTTAACTGATTGTGATGCCATTTTTTTAATCATTAGGATATTTTATCCATGATGGTATTATCATATCACTAAGCTGATATTTCATTGAGGTTGGAAGTGGCATCTGAGAATTTAAAATCCGTGAATATTCTACCGATTTGAAGGTGATTAAGTAAAAATATATTGTTAAAATGCAAAGAGAATTATTAGGATATATTTAAACTTGAAATCCAAAGAGTAATTGATCCAAAAAGAAATATTATAGCTGTTGAAACGACTACTCAAATTGGTAAAAACGTTTGCGTGTCTACTTACTGAACTATAACTCAGCGTTTAACAAATATATAATACTAGCAGCCCAACCCGGCTTCGCACGGGCTTAATAATATAATAAAAGAAAATACACAATGTTTTACAGTGAGTTTCTAAAAAAATAACATTTATTGAAAACAAAAAACTAAGATAT
>CABFVX010009919.1:0-16284 GCA_902151425.1 Timema shepardi | reverse complement strand
ACTTTGTATGTTGTAGTGGTGTCCCGAAGACAGACTCCGACTGCGAGGTATTGCTTCGCAGCCGGTCCCGCTTTACGCCCTACTGTAGTTCGTTGGCACCGTTAGGTTACCCCCACAGCAATTAGCTCCGGCAGTCTGTCCCGAGTTTTAGTTAAGTGTAGGTGTGGGTTCCCCGGAGGGTGTGCGACAGACGCTAAATAAACTCCCCTCGCGTTGAAAAACACGCGGCGAGCTGACCAACGAACTGCCGATAAACTACTTGCTCTTTTTTTTTTGCCTTCAAAAAGGCAGCTCAATTAAGCACCGAGTGGTTCGAGATCTCAGAGAATACTAATGTAACGTTTTTATGCATGTCTCTTCTCTGAACTCTGACCATTTATATATCATGATAATATGTGCTCCCAGAGCGGGGATAGGTTGCGAGGGGGAATTTTCCAGAACATACACGTAGGCCAAAGAACACCAGTCACACGTACAACTCAGTTCTTAGAAGTTTTTCGAACGTGCAATGCACATGATCAGTGAAGTTCATTTGTATGGAAGAAGGGAGGGAGGAGTCGCCAACACAGCCAGCAGCGAGGCTCGAAGACCGGCTCAGTAGAATGGTGATAGTGCAGTGAAGTGTTTCTCGGGTTTATTTTAAGTGCGGTCGTATTACGTCAACAGCGTCAACAAAGGCTGGCTTTGGTGAGTTAAACCATTTCTTCCACATTAGGTTGTAACAAGGTTACACAATCAGTATATAATACATATACTAGGATGGCAATTTTCCGTAATATATCGAGAGTTACGATATTTCGATCAAATTAAGATGGCCGCTCTCTTGTAATTATATTCTTTGTCACTTTCAATTTTTAATGTTTTATTTAGCTCTTTTAATAAGACAAGTTTAATAAAAATAGAGTAAAAAAGTTTTTATTTTAATTCAATAAATTTAGAGCTTAGTCGGATATATCGTTGCCAAAACACTTTATCATTAATTTCTGGTGAGCTAACGTGTGTGGGATCACTTTGGCGGACAAATTTATATTTTTGTAACGTGTGAAATGTGTTCTTTCAGTTATAGAATCCACAATTTATAGTATTAATTTCGAGTTTATATGATTGTTTTTGTTTTGATTTTTAGTTTTGAAGACTTTTAGTGTGTTTAGTAAATATCTATAAGATTGCGATAATAAAGTTTCAAGCGATCCTGTATTGGTTGAAATGGTCGAGTCCAAGTTTCACATTGAGGGGGGAGTAAGGTATCAGGTATGTTAGATTTTCTGTACAAAACAATTATTATTGGGTGACCTGGCTGTCTAGGGGTAAGGTGTCAAACTTCTATGCTGAGGGTCCGAGGTTCAATCCCCAGTCCCGGCAAAGATTTATCTGATTACCAAACCCTTCCTTAACCTCTGACAAGACATCTTGTGAATGTGGGGAATGCCAGACCTCCGCCGTGGTTTGGATTCCACGTTAAACTGTAGGTCCTTCATTTAATCTCACAACCACCCTACCATTATACATTAGCGTAAGTGTGTATAACCCGAACAGGTAGTAAGACGCGGTGCTAATAATAATAATAACTCTTATTATTAAATATCTAAAAAAATAGTTTCTTTTTTTGACAAATAATAGTTACAGATATCGTTTTTATTTTCAAGTAACAATACTTAAGTATTTTAAGTTGCTACCAGTACATTACTTAAATTTTCTTTCCAATGTCATTAATTAATATCTGTGCACGTTCATTTAAAGAACCTATTTGGTGAATTGAATAGGTGTTCTCAACGATTGTTTATTATACCTTATTTATTAATTTTTATTTACAAATGTTTGATTCAATGAGGCTTCATTTGTAGGTAATAACACATGTTTACTATAATGTAATTCCTAATTATTTTATTATTTTGATTACATGATTTAAGACTTAAAAGTGATTTTTTTTTGTATTACTATATAGATATTTTAGTTTTTGGAATGTTATCAAGTTGAATACCTACATATTTTTATATGAAGTTGGATGCTTGGAAAAAAATTGAAAAAAAAAAGTTTAAGGCTCGGAATCAAGAGTAACAGGTATCCTGACATCTCTAATTCACATGCTTATTAGATCAAAGTCTAGTAGCCGTAACTATAAAGCTAAAGTAGTGTTTTGTATTTAATAATATCATACCCTTTGTAATATTTCCACCTTGTTTGAACTGTAATGAACTTATTGGTTAAACTTGTATATCTCTCTCTTATGATTTATGAAACCCATCCTTCTTTGTACACCCTTGTTATTGTAGTAGTCACTTCTTCTATCTAATAGGAGTGGAGATACAAGAACACAAAACTAAATCTAGATGTGTTAGGAAATCTCCCACACCTGGGTGATAATTTGTTGTTGTTGTTTACAACCGAGCCCTTTTGTTTGCAGTTTCCCACCCCTATTTCAAATACTCGTGAAACACATCTTCTAAAACACTATCTAACTCTCTCCCTCACTTCTAGAACAAATGGAGTATGGTGTAACTAAAGAAAGAAAGATAAAAAGAACATACTAGAATGATCTTATCTGAAAGATATACTCAAAAAGAAGGATCCTTTTTAGCAAGTCATTCTATAACCTTACAGAGGAATAGTCCACGACGCGACGTGTTAAGCTGCCAAATCTTGTATGCCAATAAAACTGTTCTGAATAAACTGGATTTAAATTTATAAATAATAAATTTCAACAAATTAACGTATTATATATAAAATTAATATCAATATGAAACCCATATTATCATCATGACAAATTCCAACCCAGGACGCCTAAAGAAGAGAATCGTACAATCCCCTACATTCCCACTTCACTGTTTGGCTCGACAACAAGGGACATCTAGAGAAGGACTCTCCAAAGAGCACCAACATACTCCAGTTTGACTCGACAACGAGGGACATCTAGAGAAGGACTCTCCAAAGAGCACCAACATACTCCAGTTTGACTCGACAACAAGGGACATCTAGAGAAGGACTCCCCAAAGAGCACCAACATACTCCAGTTTGACTCGACAACAAGGGACATCTAGAGAAGGACTCTCCAAAGAGCACCAACATACTCCAGTTTGACTCGACAACAAGGGACATCTAGAGAAGGACTCCCCAAAGAGCACCAACATACTCCAGCTTGACTCGACAACAAGGGACATCTAGAGAAGGACTCCCCAAAGAGCACCAACATACTCCAGTTTGACTCGACAACGAGGGACATCTAGAGAAGGACTCTCCAAAGAGCACCAACATACTCCAGTTTGACTCGACAACAAGGGACATCTAGAGAAGGATTCCCCAAAGAGCACCAACATACTCCAGCTTGACTCGACAACGAGAGACCAGCGAAACCTCACTCTTCAATTAGCTACCATCAAGATAAACATATAGGTTCAAACAAAGATGCTACAGTTGTAAAATGAGTGGACAATGTTGTCTTGAAATCCAATTTCTATTGGAAATGAACTATTGATCAAGTTGAATGTTGGTTAAAGTCTGAGAAGATACTTGAAGTAGTTCAGGTATGGGGAAGAGGGTTTCTGTTTGATAATAATCCGTAAATGGACAAGTATGGTTTGAAACAGCAGGTATGCAGAAACACTCAGCAAGGCTGATGCAACTTAGGATGAATTATAGACATGATTTCCAGTTGAAAAAAAAAGTCCCCACAGTGATGATTGCGGTGAATAAAATAAGACAGGAAGAAGTGCAACCAGTAGTAGATCTACATCTTGATACAGTTGATCAACCACCGGTTCATGATGGGGTAGAGCTAATAATTCAGCGCAAATACCACCTGCACACAGGAACTGAACCTAGGACAGAGAAACTCAGACTTAAACCAATTTAAAATTAAATGAGACTTTTTTTTTAAAACCAGATGCACCAAACTGCTCCTTAGCTTTGTTTTACATTGATATTTGTTTTAACATGAATTCTTTTCCAACAAGTTTACAAGAAATAACAATTAGTTAGTGCACAAACATGTTTTATTCGAATTAATTGTCTACTACTTAAAATTACTTTAGTTACAAAGTTAATGTTCACATCAAAATTTAAATAAGCGATATAACCAATTTTTAAATCGCATATTGCTAATAACTGCAAGATTGAACACAACTAGTATTTAAACTTGAGCACAATGTGCAAATAAGATTAACAATTAATTAAGCTCTTGAGCTTAAGAACATAGAGACACAGTAATATAAAAATGTAACAGTGAAAAGGAAGATATTCTTCCAAGTTGATGTTGTTTTCAGCACTCTACCAAAAATTACCACTATGAATTTTTAGGAATGTTGCTTTCTTTACGTATGTGCAATGAATCATTAATTGAAAAACACAAATATTATTATGAAAATAAGATTATTGGAAGAATGTGTGAATAATATAAAGGTTTATAATGTTATTTTATTTACCTAGCACCACGTCTTACTACCCGTTTGGGTTACACGCTTTTTTAAACTTTATGCTTTAATTTTTTTTTTCAATCCATCCACTTTGATACCCTTCATAACTTGTTGCTCCAAGTGGGTGCTTGTTTTTCTTGCCTCTTAAGCCGCCCAAGGGAAGAAACATACTTTGGTAAGGTACTAGTCTATCTCAGACGTTCAAAGAAAGAGTTAGAAAATTAAATCAATGAACCATACCAGTGTTTTACAAACTGTGGTACAGGTAAATCGCGGGGGTACGTGAAGAATTTCAGAAGAAACTTAACAAACCACTGAGTTTTATTGATCACAAAATCAGTTTTGGTGGTAGTAATTTTGATAGATGAATTAACATAAATTTTAATGTTTTTTTAGCATAATGTCTTTCTACCCATTCAGGTTATACCTTATGTAATAATTATGCTAATGGTTTTAGGGATTAGGAAGGTTTTAGAGGAAGTGTACCAGAATTTGTGTGGAGGGAGAGTGGAAAACCGGTTTGAAAAAAAACCCCCCAGTACACCCAACTAAGATTTGAACCTCGATCACCCCCGTCTTTAGCAGTCTAGTCTACTGTAAGAGTGGGGCGTTAGATTACACGGCCATCGAAGCGGGTAATTTTAATGTTATATAGTGAACTGTTAAAAGCCTTTTCTTCCCTTTGTGTCTTGGCTTTGTTTAACTTACCATTTAAGTTGAATTAAAATTTGAAATGTACCTTTATACCTAATAAGATATAATAATGCATGTTTCCTTGTTCTTTATAAAGAGCTGAAAGGGGTAAGTTGGTTAGGCCATGAGACGAGAATGATGAAAGTTTGGGAAACATTGAACTATCCCTACTAATGCCCTCCACAAGCATTTTACTTATGATTAAACTCTCATGTGTAGACTAACATAAAATATAGGGGTTGGTGGGGGACGGTAAGAACTCATATCATTACCTCAAATCAATGACTTGAGCTTCCGCTTGCTCATATTTTTCCTGTCGGACTCTGGCTAAAGCTTCATCATGAAACTTGAAGTACTCTTTGTTGTATTGTTCAATTGTGGAGACTTTCTCGTTGTCTAACTTTTGCACTAATTCATGAATCCTCTCCTTGAGCTGCTCATTCTCCATCTCGAGTGCCTCTTTCTCTTTCCTGACATCCTGAAGTTCGGTAGTCAGTTTAGATCTCTCTCCCCCACTGTGTTCTAGTTGCTCGCAAAGGTTTCTGTTCTCTTTGGAGAGGTTTTCCATTTGTTTGGAAAACTCTTCTTGTTTGCTAAGTTGGGCCAAAAAATTTGTGGCATCTTGCTAAAACAAATTAATATTGTAAATATTATGTTGTTTGTCACTTCTAAGGCTACTGAATATTGTACTAAATTAATGAAAATTGAGTAACTTTGGACAAACATAATGAAAATAAGGATGACCTGAAAAAATTTGTGCCTGTTATTAAAATGTTGTAGTGCAGATAATTTTATTACTTAACAATTATATTTATAAAAGGGGGGAGACGAAGAGGATTAGACCTGAAACTAATCTTTTGTTAAAGATATGTATTGTTTTGGTGAAATGTATATTGATTTAAAGTTTTGTACAAGCATCATGGCGCTTTGCATTTAAAATGTTTTTACTACACTTCCACAGTTTAAAGAAAGCCAGAATTTATTTGAGAATTAAGGTAACTAAATCATTTATATCCTTTATGTTTCTAAAAACATAGTATAATGTGTCACCATTTACGTTAAGAAGGAATGGTTTGAAGTTTTCAATTTTTAATTGTATGTTAGTTCAAAATGTTATTGAACGCTATTATCTTTGAGAATAAGAAGTATATGTTTCACACTGCACTAAGAATATTCTAGGCTTGAGGCTACTGTGTAGACACTTGTATAATAATCAGGGTTTCCACAGATCAAGAAATCTGGGAATTTTGAGGATTGGTAAATAAAACTAGAAAAAAAGCTCGACTCTTTCTGTCAGGAATTAAAAGTGAATTAAAGCCTTTCTTCAAAAGTATGACAAAACATGATTTTTCATTAATTTGATTTGGTATTAGATTCCTAGGAAAATACACTAATTATATTTTTAGCATTAATTTGTGGTGTATAGTTGATGAAAAGGCGGTTAGCATGCACTCATATTGTCAAATTCAAATAGAAAGACCTAGGCGCAAAGGTCTTAGGGGCACATTCCAACAAAATGTACTTTTTTTAGTGTTCAAGTATATAATTACTGAAACAAAATAAGCTATTTATACATGTTTAACTTATCATAAGGAACATACAGACATACAACATATACCTGACCACACCGTTCTCTTACGGGGTAGGAAGAAACTGTGCATACAGCTAAAAAAACAACCCATCCTCAATAACTTTATCCACACTTACCTATCCTTGCACACTCCCTTCACTTCAACATCAATATACCAAATTACACTGGCTCTTTTATTGTTAAATCTCTTGATGGTTCTCTTTTTCAGACATTCATTTATAGCATTTAACCACGTTTTACATAGCCTACCCCCTCCTTTTGATCCACATTCATCATCTCAACATGCCCAAACTAATGTAAGACACTTCTTTTACATTAGCCTATTGGATTCCCTTTCAAACTGCACTCTTTCAGCCCCCATTGATTACTGACTCTGTCCATATAAGTTTTTCCACGTATATTTAATAGCTATCTCATTCCAATCGCATTCGCTTTGCACCTATGTTTCTTCTGACAAACTCGTGCTTCACATCCATAAAACAATGTTGGCATTAACAATCTTTTACATACTGCCATCTTTGCCTCTTTTGATATTATTTCACTTTTTGGAATAGTCCACATGCATCCAACTACTCTCTGAGATGCATTCACCTGTTTTCTTTAACACTTTATCGTGTACTTTAGTTTAGAGTCTAAAGTATTAATATTCACATTGAATTAGGGTTTATCGCTAGTTCATCAATGTCTGGAGGACCAATGTTTTTGATAAATTGTTGCATTTAAACATCTACAATTTTATTGAAAACCATACAACTCCAGTGGGACCTCCACACATTGAAATTTTGGTGAATCCTAGAGACATTAAATAAAAAAAACTGTTTCTTTATTTAAAAAAAAATCTTTGTATTGAATTTTTTTCAAGACGAATCGGGATGATGATGGTATAGGAAACACAACAGAGAAAATAAAATGTAGATGTCACAAGAGGAAGAAGGAAATGTTGGGCCAAGGTCATTGCAATACTGACGTGGTGTTGTTTCCACACTCCTCTCACCCCTTCCCCCAAGTAGTCTTCCTCCTCTACAAATCAGGTTGTTTGTTTCAGTATCTCTAGCCGATGGTTTGAGATTGCTATTGTTTCAATTTATCAATCTACAGTATGTGTTTACGATGTCAAAAAAGAAAATCTCTCGTGTTGTGGAAAAGGTTGGGTTGTTGAAGAACATGGACAGTGGAACTGCAAAAAGGATACTGCAGTTAAATTTGGTGTTCCCCCAAGTGTCAACAATTATAAAAACCGGGAGCATGGTTATGAAAACCTTTGAAGATGTTGGACCTGATAGGAGATGTTCTTAAACTTTGAAAAGTGGAAAATGCAGTTTTAAAGTGTATTAAAAGTGTTCATGACAAAAACTTGCCAATCTCAGGTCCTCTTATAAAAGAAAAGGTATTAAATAGAGTTTGCTAATTGTTTGGGGTGAGTGGATTTAAAAGCTAGTTCCTGTTGGTCATAAATCCTATTACACTGCCATGTTTGCTCAAAATGAACTTGTTGGTTGGACTTGGTTATACTTCCCAACTCACCCCCTTCAAAATGTCAAACATTTATACAGAAATGGCTTGAACAAAAAAAAAAGTTATCCATCAGAGGATTAATCGAGTCACTAACCACAAAAATGTGAGGGTAGCCCTGCTAAAAAAATAGGGGGGACAGTAAATTGTGATGATACTGTTATGGACCCCTCTCATATATTCAAAGTCATGAATGAAGTGTATTTTTATTTTAAGTAATGTGTGTAAGGTTTCCATTTAATACTTCATCCATGGAGACTCACACGTTTTCAGAAGTAATTTCAAAACATTGCGCTTTAAACTTCTCCTTTGTATTAGAAAAATCATGTGACATGCTGGTTCCTTCCACCCAATAGGAAGCTAGCCTTCACAACACCAGGTTGCCAGGAACTTTTCTATTAGTTTTAATACTGGTGACAAGGGGTTCAAGAAGCAAGGGGTAGGTCATATATATTCCACTTTTGCGTATGAATCCAGACAGTGGCAATAACATAAATCTATACAGTGACACAGTGATAGTATCATACATGTACTCAGAATAAAGAACATGTAATATCACAGAAAAACAATCGGTAATTTAACAAAAACTATAACATTTAATATCATATCTTCAGTACCAGAGGTGTAATCATCTGAATAAATCGTGTGCAACATTAAAAGTTATACTCATTTCATAAGTATGAATATCACATATAATCAGGTAACATAACTGTGTGATAAGTGCGTAGTAAGGCATGTACTCGTCATCACCATAAAACCTGGTATCGTCCACAATCATCGGGCAATAAAATACTGTATCACCATAATTAATGCCCAATTGCGGCATAAATATCTTAATAAAAACCATATCACCATAATTGACGCCCAATCTGGGGTGAATCTCCAAATCCCAGAGACTAGAAATGGACTCCACTGACTGAGACACACACGGCACACTGAATGGTACACTGATGAACATTGCACAGACGTGGAACAAGTAGACGTTCCACACACGACACTCTGAATGGCATATCAACGAAGAACATCGCACCGAGGTGGAATAAGTAGACGTTCCACACACGACACACTGAATGGCATATCAACGAAGAACATCGCACCGAGGTGGAATAAGTAGACGTTCCACACACAGCACACTGAATGGCACACACGAAGAACATCGCACCGAGATGGAATAAGTAGACGTTCCACACACAGCACACTGACTGGCACATCAACGAAGAACGTCACACTGAGGTGGAATAAGTAGACGTTCCACACACAGCACACTGACTGGCACACACGAAGAACATCGCACCGAGGTGGAATAAGTAGATGTTCCACACACGGCACACTGAATGGCACACACGATGAACATCGCACCGAGGTGGAATAAGTAGACGTTCCATAGACGGCACACTGAATGGCACATAAACGAAGAACATCGCACCGAGGTGGAATAAGTAGATGTTCTACACACAGCACACTGAATGGCACACACGAAGAACATCGCACCGAGGTGGAATAAGTAGACGTTCCACACACAGCACACTGACTGGCACATCAACGAAGAACGTCACACTGAGGTGGAATAAGTAGACGTTCCACACACAGCACACTGACTGGCACACACGATGAACATCGCACCGAGGTGGAATAAGTAGATGTTCCACACACGGCACACTGAATGGCAAACACGATGAACATCGCACCGAGGTGGAATAAGTAGATGTTCCACACACGGCACACACGAAGAACATCGCACCGAGGTGGAATAAGTAGACGTTCCACACACGGCACACTGAATGGCACACACGAAGAACATCGCACCGAGGTGGAATAAGTAGACGTTCCATAGACGGCACACTGAATGGCACATAAACGATGAACATCGCACCGAGGTGGAATAAGTAGATGTTCCACACACGGCACACTGAATGGCACATAAACGAAGAACATCGCACCGAGGTGGAATAAGTAGATGTTCCACACACAGCACACTGAATGGCACACACGATGAACATCGCACCGAGGTGGAATAAGTAGATGTTCCACACACGGCACACTGAATGGCACATAAACGAAGAACATCGCACCGAGGTGGAATAAGTAGATGTTCCACACACGGCACACTGAATGGCAAACACGATGAACATCGCACCGAGGTGGAATAAGTAGATGTTCCACACACGGCACACACGAAGAACATCGCACCGAGGTGGAATAAGTAGATGTTCCACACACGGCACACTGAATGGCACACTCGATGAACATCGCACCGAGGTGGAATAAGTAGATGTTCCACACACGGCACACTGAATGGCACATAAACGAAGAACATCGCACCGAGGTGGAATAAGTAGATGTTCCACACACGGCACACTGAATGGCAAACACGATGAACATCGCACCGAGGTGGAATAAGTAGATGTTCCACACACGGCACACACGAAGAACATCGCACCGAGGTGGAATAAGTAGATGTTCCACACACGGCACACTGAATGGCAAACACGATGAACATCGCACCGAGGTGGAATAAGTAGATGTTCCACACACGGCACACACGAAGAACATCGCACCGAGGTGGAATAAGTAGATGTTCCACACACGGCACACTGAATGGCACACACGATGAACATCGCACCGAGGTGGAATAAGTAGACGTTCCATAGACAGCACACTGAATGGTCTACTGAGCTAAGGGGCCCGAATTTTATGGCTGAAAATTTATGATTGATGAAAATATGGGTTTACCCTTTCACAATGATAAATTAATGGGCAGGGACTGGATGTTGTGGCCGTCCTAATCTTAAGATACAGATTATAAGGCATATGAAGCTAGCACAAACCTAGCCAACCAGTATTGGAAAATATATGGCTTGAAATTGACCCAGTAATGGAAACAGTAAAGGATGTAAAATTAAAATTTTTTTAGAGGAAATTTAACCACATGTGCATCAAAATAGAGTGGGAAACCCTTTAGGAAAAACCACCCTCAGTACATCCAAAAGGGATTAGAACCCCGAATCTCCTCATCACTGGCAAACCAGTCTCAAATGAAAGTGATTCGATATATTATTCCTGTCAGTATCTTTGTAAATGTACCAAGTTTGACTGAGATCTGTTGATTCTTCCAAAATTATAAAGAGGGGACAAAAACAAACTTACATCTGTATGCACAAAATAATGACAGTGGTTGATTACTCTGGAAACTATATATTATATTTTATATTATAATTCTAGCTCAAGCGTGAACATTTGAAATATACAAACACAATGAACATGCATTTCAAACCAAACCACTTGTGAAATTTACCTTAAACTTCTCAGCCTGAGCTAAGTAATTTGTTTCATCATCTTTTAGTTTTTTAATTATTTTATCTTTGTTTTCTAGCTGTGACTTCAACCTTCTTATCTCTTCTCGTTTCAGTTTTTGCCCTGAAATCAAAATGTCAAAGTTGTGCAAGTAACTCTTCTCCTTATCGGTCTACAAGGCATACATGATATAGACAAGGATGCAAGGTTGAGATGCTATGGACATGTAACGGAGAAGGAAAAGACCACAAGGGAGACCAAGGAGGAATCTATTTTAAATTATTAGACTTGATTTTTAAACATTTCAGCATAAACATATTTTTCATTTATAATAATTCATAATTTATATAAAAATTGGTTAAAAAATATATTTAATAACCAATGAAAATTATAACATACTTATTTCCAGTATTTGACCCTTCAACTAGAATTATAAATCTAACAATTAATTGAATAGAGACAATAATGGGATTAATTTTAATCTCTTTAACATCCTAAATAGTTCTTAGTTGATTAATTATTCTATGAGATATAATTATCATTACCAGGGTGTCCAGCGAAACTGTATTTTAAAATTCTCTGACTTTTCCAGGTTTTCCAAAACCCATCATTATATATTAAGAGCATTATTTTATTAAGAATACAACTTGATGTAATAATATTTTTAGACACACACATTCTGAAATTATGTCACGCTGGTAACGCTGATGTTAACAGATATTTTAGCCTAAACAATGAGTTAATGGGTAGTACGATCTAAATAATATCTCAGTGAGATCATATCGAGACACTAAAAGATAACCTTATACCAGTACAGTTTAGTGATGTAGTGAGACACATTATTTCTTGTTTCTTCTTCCAATAATGTAATCGAATTCTCGCACATGCACATAGCCGTGACTCAACTTTGGTTAAAGATGCACGTTGAAGGGGTGGAAAAACAAAACAAATATCATATATTGACCTTGAAAATTGAGATTAGTATGCTCAACAGGGATGAGTATTACTTGGAATAAATATGTTAATGTGACTATTGTAAATAAAAGCTGTGTATTTGTTGAGTGACTATGTGAGAATTGCAGAAATTTATATAATTTCCTGATTTTTACTTACCCTTTTTTCAGATTTCTGGACACCCTGATTACTCTCTATAAGGGATTTGAAGTTTTAAAGTAAAATGTAATTATCTGCAATCTAACCAGGGCAGCACTTGGTATGAAACATTCTTATGTCCGGTATGAAACATTCTTATGTCCAGTATTTATAAGTTATTACAGGATGTGCTTAAAAATACTCTTTTGGTATTACAAATTTAATGTAAGCACACTAAATTAATATTAACCAATGCAATACTTTTTTTTGGGCGCATGTTTGTTGACTTAGTAATTAAATTACTCCATATTCTCGCAGAAACCTTTGTGAAGCATCATGATGCGATAGGGCAGATATCTCCAACCCTCCCAGACTGAGGGCCAAATACATTCCTGGGGAGTTGGCCTGGGCCATATGTACATACAAATAAATACATTAGATAAAGAAATAATATGAAAGAAAACATACAGAAAAGAAATAGTCGAGTTTACATAAGCTCAGAGAGCCTAATATTTTGTTATTTCTGTAATTTGAAGTATTTCAATTTGAGCTGTCTGGAAACACACAGTGAGCTCGGGGTGGCTGCGGGTTAGATGTGCTTGCCATAGAGTGCCTGTTCGGGATAGATTTGGGTAATTAGATGTACCTGATAGTAATGAGCAATCTGAATGCTAAAGTAGGGAAAGAGAAACAAGGAGGGTAGAAGGATGTTGGAGTTATGTGCAAGAAATAAAATGAGTAAAGAGAATGTCATAAGATCAGTCGATACAATTGGGATGGGGAGCAAAAGTCAGCGATAGACTATTTTACCATTGATGAAGAAATAAAAGGCAGACTGTAAACATCAAGGTAATACCAAGTGTGTCCTTAGATAGTGACCACAGGTTGCTGGTGACAGACATAAAGAGATGGGAATGTAGGAGAAAGGTAGTAAGACAAGGAAGAATAATAAGGGCGTGGAGAAGTGCCCTTGAAATGTAAGGAAGTGTTGTATGTACCCATCATCACATATGCAGCAGAAACATAGACAATGAATGCAAGAGGGACTAGGAAAGTGGAGGCTTTGGGATTCAAGTATGTGAGGAGCATGTTAGCTGTCACAAGGAGAAATAATATTAGGAATGAAGTTATTTGGAAAATAGTGGGGGTACAGGGTGTACATGAGATAGTAGAGGAATCAAGATGGAGATGGTATGGTTATGTAATGAGAATGGTAAAAGAGAGGATGCCGACAAAATGTTGAAAATTAAGTATGTAGGAAAAAGACCGCAAGTGAGGCCAAGAAAGATATGGGAGGAGCTAATGACACAAAGTGTTCAAGTGAGTGGAGAAGAATGGAAGGAATTAAAGGAGGAAGAATGGTGGAAGGATAAAGGAAGATGGAGGCCTTCTAATAAACTGACCCGACCACAGGCTGGAATCAGTTGATTTTGATGATATGTACCTGAAGCTCTTGACTCCTTTTAACTAATAAACTGTAATGATGCATCACTATTTATAGCTTATACACTTGTTAAAATAATATGATACAATACAATTTTTAAATTGATCTTTGGCGCTAATTATAGATATGAAAAAGAATTGAAGCCTGAGGATTAAAAAAAAAATCTTTCCCATTTATTGTTTCGTTCCTATTCGTATGTATAAAAAGTTAATGTTTTACTTACCAATGAGGCTACGATAGTATTCATCTCGTAGCTGAGCAGTCAAATTGGACTGATCATTTTTAGTGATGTTTGTACCATCCCCACTTGAGCTCATTTTACCAATACCTAGATTAATTACTGAATCTGTTGATAAAGGATCTTCTCCATTTATTAAACCTAAATGAGTAGCATTTTCATATTGATTCAGGTCAAATCTTAACGATTCAACCTCTTTCTGAAAACAAATATAACCAAGTGAATTATTTAAATGAATGATTTTAGACAATATGCATGTATATATTTTGTCACTGAGATTTTTATTGTTTTTTAGTGATTGATTTATATGTGATTACTGTTGCTGCACATCCCCCTTACCCATTTTCTATTTGTCAATCTGTCAGGATAGCCCATCAAATGCTGGGGGTCATCGGTTCAAGTTATTATTTAGAATTTAGAAAGCCAATCTTCATTTTATTTATGAATTATGGATCTTAGAATATTTGTGAAGCATAAGAAGTTGATTTTTACACATGTAATAATTTGATCTTTGTAGAATCAACTGTTTTCCAAATCTTCAAAAACATACAATGATTCTTAAATTGTTAAAGAAAATATAAGGTTATTTGGAATAGAGCACTAGGCTAATTCATGGTTTAAATTAGGAGGGATAGCATGCACACTTACCTAGGTGATACTGGAGTAGAAATTGCTGTCAAAGACAGCTTCATCAGGTCAAGAGAGTGACACTGAAAGTTTGTCCTTAAAAATGTGTTTGTGTGTTTTTTTAGTGTTTTATCTAAACAATTTCTACTCCAGTACCATCAAGGTAAGTGTGTTGGATATTCCTCATAATTTATAGAAAATATAAAGGTACCTAAATGTTAAGATGTGTTGTTCTAATGAATTCATCACGGACATTCATACATTTAGTCAGGTGGTTAATTTCATACAATTGTGATGGGCTAAATACCCCCAGTACCAGTAAATACCTCCAAAACAAATTTCAATTCAAATGATGCATGAATAATACTTTTAAGAGGATCTTGTAGTTCTTAAACTAACAGACAAGGGAAATACTTTAAGAAATTACTACATAGCTATATATTTGGGGAGAGGATGGAAAACCGAGAATTGTGATTGAAACCTGCTGCTTGGAGTCAGATGAGAATACTGGAGGAGATGGATATAACAGATTTAATGATTTAATTTACCTTGGAGCAAGCAATTTTAGACAAATGTACAATAGAATGGCACCCTAATTCACATACACAAAAGAAGTTCCAGTTACAGAAAATTTGTGTCTACTATGTTTTGCTATTGTATGTACTAAAACTTGTAGTCATCAAATTTAGTCTAGGGCATGACTTGACATGTATGAAATATCAGGGTGGCCACTGGCCACTCAAATTTTATAGTAAAATTCAAGTATAATTTAATGAGTAAATTTTCATTTTCCGGTTTTAAAAGATGGTGGTTTCTTCCATTGTGTGACTTTGAACAAATGTTTACATATGGAAATGTTTTGTACGAATGGGTGCACACTTTATCAAACATTATGTATTAACATACAATGGAACAAAAATGTTTTTGTATCATCTGTATGTTTTTTTGTTGTTGTTGTTTTAATTTGGTGAACCCAAAAGCTTCTATCTTGTTCCTCTTCTTCATGAAGCATCGCCAACTAAACTACTTCGTTTTCACTTTCCTCCATCTTGACAAATACAAAAAGTATAAGAGAATAAAATGTTTTGTTTTATCATGTTCAATGATCAAAGCTATCTTCATGCAAATTTGTTCTATGACACAAAAATATTTTTGTTCCATTGTGTTTAAAAATGAGGTGGCCCAATGGCTAGATAATTTTATAATAAAGGAAAGTGATAACACTAAAGAAAAAGGAAAAATAAACTATTAAGAGTATTCTACATGCCTCTAAACTAGCATTCCTCAACAGTCATGTGAACTTTCTTCAAGCATGTATTGATTTGAACATAACCCCAAAAGGCCTCTGTATAAAATATCCTATGTCTGCCATCCCTCCAGCAAT
>CABFVX010009918.1:0-16284 GCA_902151425.1 Timema shepardi | reverse complement strand
TTGGACAGACGGATGTCAATACTACTGTTACAAGTCTTGTTGGGGGCACTTAGGGCGTTTTTACATTCCTTTACTAAGGGGAGGAATGTAATGATGTGGCGAGAGCTTGTTTGCGATGGTCTTTTTTTGTATCATCCCCCCACCTCCCTCACCGACTACCTGAACTTGACTAGGCGCAATTCGGGTCCGGGATTAGTAAACAGTTTTTAATCCCTTAGTAACCAGCGCAATTCGGGTCTGCCCGTCCATAATATTTGGGACATTTTTCTGTAGCACCACATTTCAAATGCTTCTAATAGTTTCTTTCAGTTGCCAATGGTCCATGTTTCGCATCCATAAAGTGTAATGTTTCAAACATATGGAGAACATTTTCCTTATTTACAAATTTATGCTAGTCGAGATTAATTATGTCTTATTGCTCAATAGCGCACCTGGGGGAGGGGGGCAAATGGGGCATGACCCAAATAATTTTAATAAAAAATAAAATCAACTGGAGTTGAAATATAAAATCTAGTAGTGAAGATGTGTTGTGTGAATTTAATATACATTTTTTAGTCTAATAGGTAACTAATTTCAATACTTTTCCAAGTGAGTACCACTCCAAATAGCTTCTAGAGGCATCTAATGTTATTGAAAAATCTAAGGAACGATCCTTCCAAATAGCTTATAGGTGTATCTAAGTGTTTCATTTTTTACCGGAGAGGGTCCTTGGACTTCCCTTTAGGCTGGAGAGCATACCTCTTTAAAAAAATATTTATTTTGCTAACAATCTCCCACCCCCTTTCAACCTCTTTCCCTCTGTCCTTCGAAATTAAATTTTGCCTGCGCTGTTATACTTATAATATACATCTTCCTTTTGGAATCTTAAGTTATTCTACTTCCTAGGTAACGTAGTTCCACTACTTGCTTTTGTCTTACTTCTTACTGAACTCTATTGCAGGAATCACTTTCTCAAATTTTTTTTTCGTCTTTCAAGAAGTTAATGTCGATTATTTAATGGTATAAAATATCCCTCTTCCAGTATTTCCTTGAAAATAGGATACACATCAGCATTCCTCTCGTCTATACACAATTGTAATATTTCGTCATCCTCAGTGTCTTCTAACAGCAAAAAAGTAACAAATCATAATTTTCTCTCAATGTGGCGAAATAATACTACATTCAGAGAGAAATGATGTCACGTGACTGACGCATGTAAGAAAACAGAACTGGCAACTTTGATCACCTCCGTCGGCCGACTCTAAGGAAATGTACTGTACCTTAAGAGCTTGTTCTGTCCACAGAGTCCTTTAAGTTCTTAGTTCTCATCACTCCGCAGAAGTTAGTTCAATCTCAACTTTCTAAGGAATAGGCGATACTAAAGACTACCAACGAGGGCAAAGTTAATATGTTCTCACGCTTTAAAATTAAAGCCCCAAAGGCAGAGAAAGAATCTGTTGTTGTGGGAATAAATGCAAAATATTGCACAAGTTTTGAAAATTTAGGAAATATTTTTCTAAACTTTTTTCACACTCTCTCTCTACGCAAATGTGGGTAAATTTGATCTGAATTCAACATTCCACATCCCTAACATAGGAGTATAACCCAAACGGATAGTAAGTCGCAGTGCTATTACTGTTAATATTATAATAAAATAATAAAATGTTAACAATGTTAGCAACAAAAAAATCGCTATTTCATAAAAGGATATTCCAATGAAAATTGGATTGTAGCCTATATTTTAAAGTCAAAAATACTAAATAGTTAGATATTTAAATAACTAAAACGATTTTTTGATTATATCTCTGACATGGCTTATTTTACTACTATCTCAATCAGACCAAAGTGAAAAATACTAGTGCCACATACACCAATCTATTGAATTCATCCACACAGAAGATTATTTTCTTACAATTTTCAGTAGGCGTATGGTATAAGCGATGTTATTACTTTACAGGGGATAGCGTCAGGGTAAAATGTGTGATTAAGTTTCCCCAAACCTTATTCTAGAAAGTTAAATTAAATAAATATCAGAGGTTTATATGTTACTACAAGTTTATAAACAACTCCCGAAGCGATAAAACAGATTTTAATGCTTCTTGCTCGAAGAATATGTTATTTTTATCATTCACTTCCCCTTAATAAAATCTTGTCTAACACCATGATTAATGTTAAAATATTTGCTCAAAACTTAATCCACCCCAATGCACGCTTTACTTCCATCATACACCGCCATAATTGCATCCACACCATAAGCTCTCAGAGCACTCCATAGCATTACCTATTCACCCGATAATTCACTTTCTCCAGATCAACGAATGCACAAAAAACTTTCTTCTTTACTGTCATCACTTGTTGCAATGCAAATATCTGGTATATGCAAACTCTACCTGTCATGAAATTACATTTCACACCCCAAACCTTTTCCGGAGTTTTTCCATGCACCCTCTCAATTAAGACTCTTCCAAAAACTTTTCATGGAATAATCAACAAACTAATTGCCCTATAATTCTTACATTCACTCTTACTACCTTTTCCTTTGTACAAAGGAACGACAGAATTTTTCCAATCAATACACTAGGGCTGAAAAATGTGGTCATGTCAAAATTAATTTTTGAAATGCACCAAAATTGATTTAAATATTATAGTTTTGTTGTTATCATCAATCATTATTCTTTACTAAAGGGAGGGTTATGGAGGAACTCAATTTACATTTCAGACCGGATTTTACCAAAACCGAACTCAAGAGTAGGGGGAGGTATCCTGTAAAGTCAAAGATTCTAGGTTTGATTAGATTTCCAGATATTGTTTTCAAACCAGATGGAACTAAATTAATTTGGGGACTAAGCCAGTGATATACTGCCATGCCTGTACAGATCTAAATTGGGCAATCAATAATAAGCAAGAAAAGGTAGGGCATTATTAAAATCTTTCCTTGAACATTTTAAGTGGATATACTAGATGACACGTAGTATCTACGATTCAAAGCTTTGGTGTTTTCAGTTGTGGGAAAATAAGTTTTATCCCACCACGCAGCTAGTGAGCTTCACGTGCAACAAAATTACGTATATAAAGTTTACTTATTTCTAATAAACCTCTTCATGAATTGTCCACTTCGATTATTAATAATGTCACCACCAGCTACTAACTGACTTTCAACTCACCATTTTCCCCTATTATTTTCATTTTAACAATCCTCCGTTTAGATAATCTGGACTCCAAGAGCTCAAACAACATGAGGTGGCCACGACCCTCCCGAAGAATATCGTTATGCTGAATGAGCAGTTCCAAAGGTGGAAAGGATTAGTGAATGGGTTGGCCTTAATCTGCGCGTGAATTGGCTCTATTTGGGGCACTGCCTCGTGATAGAGAGAATCTACGTTTTTCTAAAAGAACTTCCACATGGATGTGCGATTCTATCGAGACGACGAAGTTCATGTGAGCAAAGAGCTTCCCCAGACCTAGATTATGTTAGGGCAATGTTATACCTTCCAAATTGTGAAATGTTTACTGACCCCCACCTGCTCCAGCCACATTCCATATAATATAATGGAGGTACATGCATGTAAATAATCAACTCTATATCATAGCCACAACCAGGGAACACCTCGCTTTGGATTAGCAATGTCAAGGGGGCCGCTATAGCGGGTTATTGTATTTTACAAATTTATATTTCGATTTACATTTTAGGACTTAAAGTGTATTCATCCAAATTTCTTAGTTTGTTTAGTTGTTAAAGATCCAGTCACTTTTTGAAGGTGGTTATATTAGGGACTATATAGCAGAACTCCTTAAGTTTTTGAGTTTGTGCCTAGTTACCTTGAAGTGTTGGTGAATTATGAAAATAATTATATCATGATATTTTATAGTCACTTTGTGTAGGTGGCGATATTTGTAACCTTATAGCAAGTCTCTTTAAATCCTTAGGGTTGTTAAATATATAGTCACCTTGAAATAATGGTATATTAGATAAACCAGGTTAAAGGCACTCTTAGATAGATTATTTGAAGATAATTATTTGTATTCACTCCTAAAATATATGCGTTTATTCAAACTTGCTGTTTTTCTTGTTTGTTATCAATCCACTTATCGACATTGACCGTGTTCAATTTTACGTAATAAGTTTAATTTGTGGATTGTGGCTTGTGGGAAAGGATTTGTTTTCTTAGGTCACCATCTACAGTCAAATTTTAATTAGAAAACCACAAAACAAATGAGTATATTAAAGTTGATCTAGTGTATTTTTTATGTTTTTCCTGAATAAACATATATTAATTTTTGTTTAAATCACCCTTTCTCTTTGGATGATTTTACCGTATTAGTTAACACAACTTAATTTTTACTAAGTTCAAAAAATATTAAATATTTTTTATAATATTTACAGAAAATCCTGTATAGCGACACAAGACAGTCACGCAGTGAATGTATGAAAATGTTTAGTTTTGACTTTAGTAAAAGAGCTTTGTCTCTTTTGAAACAGCCTACCGCCAATAAAAGTTCACCACTTTATTTTTAAGGGTACATTTCTTCAAAATTACTCGGCAAGACTCGACTCGAAAGTGAGAGTATTCCTTAATTTTCGTGAATTAATTCGGGTTCTTCAATTACACACTCAAATGGCAGTATTATGGCTGTTAGTAATTTGAATTACTTAACATTTTTTTAAATGAGCATCTTAACGACAAGACTATGGATATATTAATTAATGGGAAAAGTATAAGTAAGATAGTTTTGAGGATATATTCCAGCATTAGCGTGGAGAGAGGATAGTAAAACCACAGTGATAAATCACATTTGAAAAATCATACAGTGTACCTGGATGAGGTTAGAACCTCGACTGCGATTCAACTTCAATCAAGTGCAATGCAATTTCAACGTCTTTAACCGTAAGGCCATTGGGGCTTATTGTATGTATTGGTTAAGTAATTTACGATGTAAGTCGGGTAAACCAAATAGAATGACAACTAAATAAACAATAATTTTGGTATAAAATTCTGTAGAATTCAATAGAATATAAAATATTAAGGAAACGTACTAATGTGAATCTAGCTTTTTTAAGTCAATGCCTCCTACTCGTGTCATGAATTTTATTGTTTATTTGTCAAACAAATGATTGTTTCTGGCAAATTGTTTTAAACGTATTTCTGAATAAATAAGAATTTTAAGTATTTTATTAAATGTGCCGATGAAAACGTTTGCATTTTAGCAAAAATAATGTAAAATCAAAAAGTGTATTATTTAATGTCGTTGAACGAAACGACTAAATATTAGAATATGATTTTACACATTGCCACTGTAAGGTAAGCTAGATTTTATAATGTATAGCCATATTTTTTTAGGCTATTGCTTGTAATCTATTTTTTTATTTTCATTTATGAGTTGTTTAAAAACAGTTTCTACAAAGATGAGCAATTTATATGGGTTTATGTCCTGGAATAATATAATTCAGTTTATTAATGAAACCGAACAAAGACTGTCATCCACTGAAAAGCTCCGAGAAATGAACTACAATGCGAAGGTGACCAGGCCCGATGATTCATACTTTAGGTGTTTGGACTCTAGTTTGAAAAAGAACACGTCTTTTATCAGAAAGTTAAAAACATTTTCAGCTTCGCAACTGAATTCTCTCTTAGAAGAAATGTTAACTCTCAACTTGACGAAATATACCAGTGAGGTTGCTTCCGCTTTGGTGGAGTCAAAATTGAAAATGACAGACATCACTTCTGCTGTAAAGTTATGCACAGTCTTACATCACAAATATGTTGATTTTCAATACAACCTACTAGAATGTTGGCATAGAGCACTCCATATAACTGAGGATAACCTCCCGTTAAATGAAAGTAAAGGTAAAGTAGACTTGCGTTTCTATGCGGAGCTAATAAACGTTGGCATTTTCACCTACGATGATGGTTTCCCTCTCTTAGAAAATGTGTTGAGTGTTATTATGAACACGGATAGAGACTGTCATAATAATATAAACATCGTATTGACATTTTGTCGTTACTGTGGGCATGACTTTGCTGGCCTAGTTTCAAGGAGTATAAGGAAGTTAGCCGAAACGTACAACAAGACTGTCCCTAAGAGTAGAGTTATTCCTGAAGATAAACAAAATTATATGAAATCTCTTTTCAAAAAATACCATGTTTTATTATGTAGACGCCTTTTGAGAGAGAATCGTGAAGTGGTGAGATTAGTTCGTGAAAACAAGAGGATTCTGCAGACCAGAGGAGAAGTGAGTGCAGAACGGCGAGAAAGGGGATTAACGCTTCTGCTCTCCTTTAAAAAACTTCATAAAAACTGTCTTGAACTGGCAGAATACCTCGACGAAGAGATTCCTCAGTTCCTACAAGGTGAGTTGTCAAAACTTGAGGAGCTAAATTTGAGTATAGAAAACGGTACTAGCAATGTGGGTGAGGCAGTCTCTCCCGATGTTTGGGATGATGAGGAAATGCAGCAGTTTTATGAAAATTTCCCAAATATTAGGGATTTCATACAATCACCAACAGATCCACTTAATGAACCAAAGGCAAATAAACAAGAAAAAATCACCGAGAAAGATATTGTTGAGTCAGACTCAGACATTGATGTGGAGTGCTTTTCCCAAGAAATAAATGATTTCGATGAAATTGACTCACCTCTGAGCGAAGACATAAAGACTCAACTAGAATCATTCTTAAACCATTTGCCGCAATGTGTCAACCGAGAAATGATCGACAATTCTGCTGTAAACTTTGCCATTACCTTTATTTCCAAGAACCACAGGAAGAAATTAGCAAGGACTTTATACAACGTATCGAGAACAAGACTTGATTTGCTTCCATTGTACGCAAGACTGGTGGCCATTTTGGAACCCGCAATGCCAGAAATTGCTGAGGAGCTTGGAAAGCTTCTCAAACATGAATTTAAATTTCATGTTAAAAAAAAAGATCAAATTAATATTGAAACAAAAATTAAGGTGGTCAGATTTATAGGGGAACTTGTTAAGTTTCGAGTATTTTCATATATAGAAGTTTTGCAATGTTTTAAACGCCTTTTAAACAATTTCACCCATCACCAAATTGAAATGTTTTGCAACTTGTTGGAAACGTGTGGAAGATTCCTATTCAAACATCCTGATTACAGTTCTTTAATCAGAGTGTACATAGATCAAATGATGCGAGTAAAGTCAGCAACGATTCTCGATCCTCATTATGTGACAATGATAGAGAACGCTTACTACCAGGTGAACCCTCCTGAACGGCCTATTCACATGAAAAAGAAGCGTCCTCCAATGCACGAGTTCATACGGAAACTTCTGTTTGAAGACTTGATGAAATCAAACGTTAGTAATATCCTCCGCCTCATGCGTAAATTAAACTGGAAAAGCAAAGAGCTGGCATCGTATGCTGTAAAATGTCTAACATACGCATTTAAGGTCAAGTACGACAACATTCGTCCACTGGCAGACCTCGTCTCTGGGATAGCCAATTACCAAGATTTTGTTGGTGTACAGGTGGTGGATGGAGTCATAGAGGATATCCGACTTGGTATGGAGGTGAACAGGCAAGAAGACAGTCAGCGTCGATTATCTATGGTCAAATATCTAGGAGAGCTGTACAACTATTGTTTGCTAGACAATGGTGATATCTTTAATGTTCTTTACTCCTTCATAACGTTTGGAGTATCCCTAAGCAGTCCTTCATCATTAGATCCACCGGAGAATCTCTTCCGAATTAAACTTGCTTGCGTTTTGTTGGAAACATTTGGTCATTACTTAGATTCGAAAACTGGCCACAAGCGGCTTGATTTCTACTTTGTGTTTTTCCAGAGCTACTATTGGTTCAAACATTCTGCAGCTTGCTGGGATTCCAAAAAGGCTTTTCCCATCGAGATCACTTATATGTTTCGCGATACTTTATCTAGTCTTAGGCCCAAGCTGCGTTTGTACGAAAACTACGAGGAGGCATCAACAGGTGTAGAGAGTTTGAAAGCGGAGTTTATGAACAGATTAGCGTATAAAAATATAGAAACAAATCGTGAATTGGAAATCATTCAAGAAGATATTTCACCAGGTTGCTTGGAAACTAAAACTTCAAAAGAAAATAATGTTTTTTGTGAGATAGCTAATGAAGCAACCTCAGATGAATCTGAAAACGATTCCAACAGCGAAGAAATATCTTCCAAAACAACGTGTGGTAATATTAAAGAGATAGGTGCTGGAGAACCATCTCCCCCCAAGTCTATCAAAGAAAATAGTATTGACACTCTCCCTTCAATATCTAACAAAAACGAGGAAACAAATGCAAATATTCAACACAAATCTAAAGAATTAGCTACAACTAATGACAAGGTTCAAATTATAGATTCGTTAAGAGGTGACTTGAAATTGACCAAGAGACATCATAGCTTGGGTCCATGTAGTCTTAACTTTGACAACACACAGAATAGTAACAAATGTGATGTTTTAAATACTTCAGTCCGTTCAAAAACTAATGACAAACATAATAACCCAAAAATGTCGGATGGTAGTAATATCAACAACAAAGTCATAGGTCATATTAAATCTAATATCAAAAGTACTTTAACTCCTCCAATTCGTGAGATAAAAAATGAGTACGTTTCACGATTTATGACCCAGACCAAACCAACAATTAAACCATTGTTCTCAAAAGAATTTACAAATAAAAGGACTAAAGAACTATCTGGTAGCATTAAACCAATACTTACAATGAAAATGAGCAACACCAAGAGAGATCAAAAAGAACCAACTGACAATATCGAACCATTGTTTACAAAAAAGTTGACTAACGAGATGACTGACCAAAAAGATCTAACTGCAGCATTTTTCAAACTAAGAAATGCTAGAACGCTCACTAGTTGTGGGTTAAGAAATACAAGCCCCAAGCCAGTGAACATTGTTGACATTAGATCGCAGGCAGACCACAACCTCAAAACATTTGACCAGCAAGAGAATAAGTCAGATACAAGTAAGTTTGTTGTTAAACCCTTGTTCATGATCCTAGAAAGTCTTAAAGAATCACTTGAAGGAAGTAAAGTAGATTCTGAGCCGCCCTCCTTCAAGGTGGAAATCAAATAAAGTGGTTAAATAGAAATACAACGAGGATGCAGCTCTTAAATTAAATGATGCTATTTAAGTGATGGATTAATCAGGAAAAGAATAGTTGAGAGGTAGGTTTATCTATGAAGGTCTTAAAACATATTTGGACACAGAAATAAAACATCTTTATTCAACTCTCTACAAATGTTTAAAACATAATCTTATTCTATACATTTATTGTTCTTAACATAGGAAATATTAAGTCGAGCTATAATTATAACAGATTTTTTAAATTCCTAGGTTGAGCCAATTACACATTTCATGCTGAGATAAAATTCACAGTACTCTTTTATAAACAATGTAAAATATTTTGGTTCAGTTTATTAAAAAATCACAAGTAAATTGTGTTTGTTTTTATTTGAAAACAATACTTTATCCTCAACAATTACGTTTGTTACAAAAAAAAAGATAATGACATTTGCATAATTTATTAAAAATTAATTTTTACTTAAAGGATTGGTCACATATCTAATGTAGCAGAACCTATATTAGGTGGGAGGATAGTAGAAGGATTGGGTTTTATTCCAAATAACACGTTATCTTCTCTATAGGAAAATGGCAGGTAGTTAAAATTCATTCAGCTTATTATTTATACCTTGAATATACACAAAAAAAATAATGGTATGTTATTGAAACAATATTGTTTCAAAATGGTGAAAAATATCCTCTATGAGACTGTGATTAGACAGGCAGCTTGGAAGCCAAAAAACATAGATATTTTTTATTATTATTTTAGAATTTGGACTCTTGATAATATCAAACTAAGTATATAAATGTTGAAAATAGCACAACATAAGGAGGATGCATCTTAAAAATGTTTGCAAACATTCACTTGGAAAAATAATTTTTAAAATACGTACCAAGGGGAGGGGCCATTGTCAAAATAAAAAATAATATAAAATTGGGTGTTTTAGTCGTTCCGTCCCTTCCCCAATCTTCCTCCTCTAAACTGTATAGACCTACTAGATACGCACTTGGAATTAAATACCCTTTAAATTAATTAGAATATAATCTATTTAGGTATTTTAAAATTAAGTTAGATGATATACTTTTAAGATACGATGGCAAAAATCAACACTAGCTTAGTGATTATGAATTATAGTCAAGACTGTACCTTCATATATAATAAAAACAGCTCATCTTTTATGGAATATTCAAGTAGGAATTACTGTTTAAATAACTCCCTACTGATGGAATAAATGTTGTATATTCTTGAGCAGAATGTTTGACAGATAATATAAATAACCTTAGGAAAATAGCTCCAAAATAAGCTCACAAGTAGGCCTATATTATTTGGACTAGTTTTTGGCAACTAGAAAGGGGTGGCAAACGAGAATTTAAAATAGTTGTATAGTTAAGTTTAACGTTTAATATTTATTTTAAAAATTAATTGCTAAGCAATAGGTTATTAATAAATACAGTAATTTATCTATACATCAACTATAAAATGAAGATATTTTAAACAGACTAAAGGAAATAGCTAGAACTATGCCGTACTTTCCGAAAGTAAGTTTCAAAACAAAAATTGCGGTTATCAACTTTTATGTGTATATTTTAGTGATCCGTTTGTTATTGGGACAGTTATTAATATATAAAAACTTATTTAGTTTTATAGTGCAATTGATATTAGATTCAAATACTCACTTTCATTTAAATTTGACTTAGTGTTTTTTTAAATATCAAATAATCTATAGTTTGAAATGTTCCTTTTTACATTGTGTATTCCTACAATTTATTATTTAATAATGGGATCACGATAAAATTGACGTTTATATTGTGATGGGCTAATTGCTTTTAGCCCTCACAAACACACCAGCTTATTAAGATAATCTCTGGAAGGAACTTCAATTTATAAACACCATGTGTATTCTGATTATGACTTACCAATACACATGCGGATTGCCATCCTAGATGACCCAAGAGAAGGTGGCCCCCGCTAAAAAGCCCGTTTGACTCGTTCAACAGAAAACGGCTTCCGGATGAGTGAGTTCTCTACCGCTAGGGCACACGCTGGCGGGGTCGCCGGCAAGCTGTGGATTTACCTTTAGATATTTCCACGGCATGCGTGACTTTCCCACCTCCAATACCCACTTCATAGACGTCAGGTCTAGATCGTATATATGCTGGGTCTCTCAAACTGATTGTTGCATTAACTTCCAATAATTCGCTCCGCGAGCTACAAGGAAGCTTCGAATAGGACTCGTCCTACCTACCACGTAGAAAATGGTCGACCCATTCGTCACATTAGCTCACCGCAGACCACACAGCTAAAAGTAATATATATTTATTCATATTTCATCGTTAGTTGCTGACTGACTTTTTGGTTGTATTCTTCACGTTTGATTGTGTAATGTTTTGATAATTGCTTTACTAGCTCTTTAGATGAGCCAATCCGTTTTTGATTAATGTTTGTCAGGAAAAGCCATCAAGATAATACAGCCATGCCTATTACTAATTTTGTTCGTGATATGTCCATCTGACTAGTGTTTATTTCAGGAGTGGTCAGACACCCCGTACTATGAGGTCATTCATCTGATGGCATAAGTTGTTAATCAGTAGAAGGGACGTAAAGGGGGTTCTCGGCGATATTACTCTACATAATCGGGTTATAGGCTCCTCTTAAGCTGTATTAATGCAGTGTTGTTTACCTAGCGTGGTGCGCAACTCATGAGGATACAATCACCTCAGAGATACGGCTCGAGCAATATTGTAGTTAAATCGGTCCCGCGCCTTTCAGACGCCGTTATACTAGGAAACCATTAGAGTGTTAGTTTAATTTGAATTCTTTTACTAGACAGCTTGAGCCATGTTTAGTTACTTTTGAGTAACCAGGCAGTACTAGATAGGAATTGGCCATATGTATGTTTTTTAAACGGCCAGAAATCCTGACCTTCATATTTCTAGAATATATTTACTTATTGCTCCTGCTTGGAGGTGGAAATAATTTTTTACTATGTACTCTTTTTGGGAGCTAAGAATCCCTTGTAAGTTATATCAGTGGCAACTGCCGTAACTTCTTAAATGCGTGCTTACTTGTATTAAGTGTAGATCGACTTCTAAATGAGATTTAGAATTACATGTTTGAGGCCAATAACCACTTTATGTGGATGTTAGATAGTGTTTTGTTATATTACTCTTAGTTTTGTCCCGCCATTTTGTTTCATATTATCAAAGTCATTTAAATCAGGTTAAACTGCCTTTCGTGTTAGAAAGTGCCCATGTTGCTTTTTAAAGAGTCACATATCGTAGAGTGTTCAAACTAAGAATTGTAGTCTTGGGCTGAAGCTAGATTTCGTGTGTAACGCCAGTTACATGACTTTCTAATATAATGTGTTGTATGGGCATATTGCCGATAGTAGCCTTAAAGGGGGATGAGCTCCTTTAAGACTTATATAATATGGTAGATATGGACTTCCCTTATTTTAATGAAACTTTTTACTTATTTTGTAATCAATAGATTTTGACTGTTTACGTGTACTATTCTCTTTTGATGATATCTCATAATCACCAACCTTATCTCATGTTACTTGTATAAACCACTTGTTTTGTAAGGGCACCCTGTTATATAACGGTGTACTGTAATGCAAATAAACAGTGTTTGCCATCAAGATTATTGTAACATAAATAAAAAACTTGAACAAAACAAAATAAGTGAATCTGGACTGTTTGAAAGCAAATTTTTCAATAAATTGAAATTCCGTCATTCAATGTTGACAAGGTTTTAATTACTGGTAATAGAAGCCTACTGGAGCTACAAAATAAAGTAATAGAAGATGCCATGAAGATGCAGACAAATGAACTAAAATGAAGATGACAGAAGGCATATTCTCACATTCAAAAAGAGCTCTGTTGACGTTACTTAAAAAATAATTAACTAACAGAAACACGTGGTACACTTCACACAACTCTAAATGACGTTAAAGTTATTTCCTGGAATGTTCTTACGTGAAGTCATAGGTGACAAGCTAAACAATATGTTGGGGAGGGTTTATGTGGTTTGGGGGGAGGGTATCACATCCCAACTAATTTCCTGGGGTCTATAAATCTAACATTTTATAACTTCCCCTATCATTATTCATTAAACTCAGTTGGTCTTAAGTCCTGATTTATTTAGAATGAGCCAAGTGTGTTAGTAAATTTGATTGTACTTTACATAGTCTATACACCTCCACCTAGATATATTTACATCAAAGTTTAACTTACGGATATCCACCCTTAATATTAATTCATTATCTATAGCACTTATTTATAAATAGTTTGTCTCCCTTCGCCTAGCATTAAGAATATCAAGAATGTCCTGGTGTTCCTACACCATTGTTATTCTCAGGTAGGCTTACAGTCTTTTAAAGTATGAAAATGATCTCTATGCTCTGTAACTTGACACAGGGATCGTCAGAAGGAGTGGAACACACTCCACCAGCTCTTGACCCACGTCCTTAATTTGTGCCACGCTGCCAACCCTTTCCTTTCTAGTTTTCAAAATATAGATACACATATGTCAATGTAAAACAATTATTTCTCCTTCAATGTAATCTTTAAAACGTTCACTTAAATTCTGAAATTCAGTTCTTGTGCAGGCTAGAAAGTTTTCGTTACTAACCACGAAGTGTCAACAAATGTTCTTATTTTGAATTTGTATCATCCCAGAAAGCTTTATAGTGCGTTCTGAAATGTTTAAAGAGTTTAAACAACGTAGCTAGCAATAATTTCTGCGACATGTTGAAAGTGAAGTGATTTTCCTTGAATCGCGCTGTTGACCGTACCGTAGCCTCAAAAGCTTGACAAAATTGGATGACTCATCAGTGTGCCATGAATTGCGAGTCCTTAGACGCCCAAAGAGTAAATTTTTTTCCAGTATTGGAAACCTAATTCAATGAAGTAAATCTTAATTTTGATGAATAAATTAGGTATTTTATATTGAATGTGGATTTGCAAATCTCCCAAAAGGCTGCGCCATTATATTTTTAATATTCCAACCATGAGAAAGTTTACAACCAATGAAGCTGTAAATTTATTTTACTAGCGCTATGTTACTGTCACTCATTAGCTTGTGGTTGAAAAAAAGGCCTACCAACTTTCTGTTGACGTCCGTGCAGGAGTTTCGCCCTGTACATATAAAACTGTTTTTTGACATACTGATGACACTTAACCTTCAATTGAATCTTTTTTAGTTTTATTACTCTAAATTTATCCATTTTGATCTTATTATGTGAAGTAACTAAAGGTTTTTTTAATAACTTATTTTTACATATGGCAATCACTGTATTCTTCTTTGAAATAGATTCCACTATTATACACTAGGTCACACAAAACAAAGTTAACGAGAGCACATATTATGTAATGGGCCACAAGAAAAGAAACCTTATCTTCCCCAAGACCAAAATTGAGCTATTGGGTGATTCTTGTAGTGGATTTAATGATGAGTTCAATTGTGTTTTTAAGAGTTCTTTAACTAAAAAAATTGGCTGAGATAATATTTTTTTAATATTAAATATATAATAACATCGTTATGATAAAACTGCTATTAAAGCTGTATGGTATTGAACAACTTACAATACAAGATCAATCAAACAAATAATCAGAGAATATGGTTTCCTTTCTTCAGAATTTTGTGCTGAAGCCAGCATAAGTACTAAACTATTATATACATTTTTGTGTCTAAGCTATAAAACAAAAATTTAAAATGGCGAACTTCAAAAAAAAATCTTCAGTAATATAAAAAAACATAATTTTCCCACAAAATCACGATGTTGAAATTAAAAAAAAAAGAAATTAACTAACAATAGCATTAGATCCTTAGGGAATCTGACATATTTCTGCTATTATGAAACTATGCTAAATGTTGAGCGTATCATTATTACAGTAATACGAAATAGAACATTTAAAAGTAGCTAATAGGTAGATCAGTTCTGATTTTGAGGAGTCAACGAAATATGTACTATAAATTCTTTAAAGTGAAAAGTTATAACTGGACACGGAAATAGAGCGCAGGAACTTTGGTTTAGTACACCAATGCTCTAAACACTGGACTATCCAGGAGTCATCCCGGTCATTCTTCACTCACATTTTGAGGCAGAGTTTGTGATGAAGATGCGGAAACAGTTGGTTACATATATGTGATCGATTTAAGATCACGAGCTATCAGATAAATTAGCCACCTTCAACTCGTGAGGGCCTTATGCTGCCATTAGTATAATGACAATTGTACAAATGTGCATATCACGATGGATTAAATAACCAAGCTATAATATTTGCTACTTACGGTTGTAGCCACATTTAAATATTTTCTTTTTTAATTTGAAAAATGAAAGCTAAACATGGAATTGGAATTAAGAAATCTAATGGCTTGGCTATATTTTATTACAAAGAATATGAGTTTTTGAGCAAAGTCGAATGAATAGTGAATGACCGCTTCATAAGATCTCGGAACAGGTGTTCCATCTTCTTTACAATTACATTTATTTGGGTAGAAATTGTACTTAGTATTTTTATAGAAGATTTGGAAGCTGAGCATTCAATGTCGATTTATTGACAATGTTCTTGAGAATGTCTGAAAAACTCAGTTTTTTCATCTTCAGGTTTCACCATGAAACTTGGAGTGAGAGGAATTGCTTTTTTTTAAGCCTGTGGCGCAATGATATTTTGACTTCGGGAAGTTTTAGGGCGGGAAATAACAATTTCCAGCGGCAACGGAACGGTAAATATTTAAAAACAGTTTTTTAATTTAGGCTTTTAATTATTTTTCAAATATTTAATATTAATCAAATTATTACCTTTCCCGTTTATTTAAACTAAAATAATACCGTGGTAAAAATAAAATAACTTTCGAACTAGCGTTGGGTGTTGAGAAAGGCGCCTCACAACCCTAAAGTAAAAGAATGGTTAGTTTTTAAAATGTTGACACAATTTATACATTTCTCAGACATTTTATCTTCTTTCTTTTAAAAATATTAGACTTGTTTGCACTCGCGTTGAATGTTTTCTTATTCTTGTTGTAGAATAAAATCAAATACTATCTTCATATATAGATTTAATTAAATAAAACAATCGATTTATTACAGTTGAAACAAACTATCGTTTGAATTTACGTTTCGAAATCAATTTTCCTTTTTACAAAATAAGATAGTAGGGGGAAAGTTCAATCGCGAGGGCGAACAATAGATTAATTAACGAACAAAGGGGGGCCTTAATTGATTGGGAGGGTGGGG
>CABFVX010009917.1:0-16284 GCA_902151425.1 Timema shepardi | reverse complement strand
AAAACACAGGGTAGGAGAACTAGGAGTGAATCTTCATTTACATGAGTTACATTGTCTTTGTACAGTCATCAATGTAACAAAACACATGGTGGGGGAACCAGGAGTAAATCGTCATCAAAGTGAGTTCGATTATCTTTGTATCATGTCATCTAGTAGGCGCAATTTAAATGCTACTAGAAAGGATATCGATCTAATATTTTCAAGGGCGCTACATGGCAGAGAACTGAGACGGGTTGCAGAAGTTTAGAAATGCCGCATTATTTAAGATGGACTTTGTATGTTGTTAGCTTATGGACGCTGCCTACTTGATGGACAAACTCCTCACGCTACAATATATTTTTTATAATGGCAGCTTTTAAGTAAGAATATATCTGGTTTCTAATACTTTTGCCTTAATCTTAGAATTGCAACATTTTCATGAAACAGTGCTATAAATGAGATAGTTCCACCTTTTCACACAGTTTAATATTTGCGGAACATCTTAAGGTTTCTTCAATATAGCTTTTAGTTTCATTTATCATTTCCGGTTTATTTTCATGATAATTATGGAATGATTATTTTTGGTAAGATTACGGAGCCCTAATCTTCAACCACAATCATTATTGAAAGGCCTCATGAAAAAGCAGGTAATATTAATTAAATTATAACGCCTGGTGGTCGGTTTATGTCTATATCGTAGCTTAAGACGGTTCTATCCCGTATCGCTGGACACTTGGACTAAACATGGAACTTGTCTATTCTGTATAGTGACATGGAGGTCTTATTTCAAATCTCGAATAGCTGTACAGAGGGTGATTTTAATGGTTTTACACTCTGTACCTCCACCCAAAGGCGGTACCATTGCCTCTAAAATGTCCGCCTTTTTCCTCTCGACCCTAATAGTGTAGTTAATGTGGGTTAGCCCAGAAGAGTAGTAAAACTCCGTGCAAAACAAAAACAAGCTATTCTCAAGCTACAAGACAGCTTCCCGTAATCTCCGTCACGTGTGCTCCTATTTGTGCGCGCAGCCCACCTGTTTAATGTTAGTGCGGGTTCTCCTTTTGGCTCTAGGTTCGGATTCTGAGCATCGCATTCGCCATTTACTTGAGACCACGAGGGAAATAGAGCTTGACACTCTAAAACGTATCCAATGCAGAAAAACCAGTGTACTTTTTTGTTAAGTACAACTTCTTTAATACGCGTTCGGTTTAAGTATACGTATTAATTATTCTAATGTGTTTGAGAGAAGGTAGCTTGAATTTAAAGTAACTGTATCCACATTTACGTTGAGAGAGAGAGAGAGAGAGAGTAGAAAATCATTTAGTAAAAATAAGCCTCATTACACCCGATCGGGATTCGAACCCCAATCTCCCCATCATCAGAAGTCCAGTCTATGGCGATATTCACGCTTGGGTTACTTTGAAACCATATTGTACCTCGTATCCTCTCGAAGAGTCAATGTGAAAGCAATTTTAATTTATTTTCTGTTTTAATTCGACCAACCCTAAGCTCTCCCGAGTTGTCCTCTGGTGCCGCTTGGCTGCCTTGGCACCAACTACCACAATTTACACGTCACAACCTTTTCACCTCCTCATTCTAGATATAATTTTAACTAACATCTCAACATTTATTCACATTTGAGTCATTCATCGAAGTTAATTCTTAGCTTTCTGCCAAAGATTTGTATTACAGTAAAAGGCTTTGTTTTTATTGACGTTACAGAGAAATACTAACACTTAAAGCTACCATCATAATGTAGATTTTAGTTGATTTTTCACTGATTCCGTCAGAAGTACTAACCGTGCGGCAATTCTGAATCCAACGGTATGGAAGAATAATATTTTTTAGGGGGCTCACTAGAAAATTGTACTATACCTTTAACTAACCAATCAAATTCCAGGGGTGTGCGGACCCCACGACTCCTCTTTTTACGCTCTTTTCTATGTCAGTTAATTGAAACCCGACCGGGTGGGTTGGCGTAGTGTAGTTTATCCCTTCTGACCCTCCCTTGGGTATACCGGGTTCAAAATACTAGTTAGCCGCACCAGGTTTTTTTTTCAATTATCTGGTTTATTTGTATTTCTCCAGAAACATTCTGGTGCGTTTACTTAAATTACACCCTCGTTAGCCTGTTCCCTAGATTTAATAGTGCACTTAAGTCATGAATATCCTACATATAGGCACCAAAGCGCGCTGATAATAAATTGTGGCGACATCTCAAAGGGGTTACCAAGCGAGGCTTGACGGAACTGTATTAGTAACTTGTCCCCTCCCCTCACTATCCATTTGGTTTGGCCAACTACGCACAAAATAACGCACTGAATGAGTGTGTGTTGATTGGTTTCAAAGGTTAACTGTGACACTGAATCGGAGAAAATTAAAATGTATAATACAATCCTGCTAAGCCTCGTTTGACTCGGTAACAACCCAGAAACAGCCTTAGGTAAATTTAATCATTTCAGGCATTTTTAGTGGAATGTATTAGGCCTAACGCGAGTGGTTTGATGTAGGTCCCGAGAGAAAACAGTTCGAAACCCTGGATTAATCAACAAAACACTTTTCGGGCGATTTAAATAGCTAGGCTTTTTTTTTTAATCAAAATATACGGCCCCGTGACGTAGTGATCAGTGCACCTATCTACGAGCATGGAGGTCCTGGGTTCAATTCCTAGCTGGTACCTTTGGTAGTTTTCCCCTTTAGGGGAATAATCCCAAGTGTCACCAAGGTTTGGTTAATTAGGCTTAAGTTAGGTTAAGGCACTCCAACTCCACAGCATCTTTATTACTACCACATCAGCTCATTGCGGGTACGACGTGTAGACAACCTTCTAGGGGCAACGTTCTGTTCCAACAGAACGGCTAATATAGTCCACACATGAGGCGATCGAGCCTGGATGACATGTCTCTCCCGGTCATATGTGCCATATGATATAAAAACAATTCCAAATAAAATATTTAACTTAATGTGTGGGAGAGGGTTCTGTTTACGGTGGCTTGGGGTTAAGTCCACCTTCAGGATATGGCAAGGATTTATTTTATATTGAATCACTCTTGAATGTATGTTTTGGTAAACTTTTTTTTTAGCACCACGTCTTACTACCCGTTCTGGTTATACACTTATGTAATAATTACACTAATGTTGTTAGGGATTAGGAAGGCTATATTTAGAAGACGTGCACTAGTATTTGTATGGAAAGAGAGTGGAAAACCATTTTGGAAAAAACCCACCCTCAGTACACCAGACCAAGATCCGAAACTCAATCTCCCCGTTATCGGCAGTCTAGTCTACTGTGATAGTAGCACGTTAAACCACGTGACCACCTAAGCGGGTTTTAATAAATTTAATTAGAGTTGAAGTTGCAAGGAGTTTTATAGGACTCTAATAAATAATTTACTAGCCTAGATATTGAGTAAAAATAGCCCCACACAAAAATAAAACACTCTCTCTCTGTGTAAGTTTCCGATGTGCGAATTTAGTCAAGATTGTCATTTTATTCTTAGAGAGTTGGTTATAAAAAAAAGTAATGCCTGTATTATTCTACTGTTCAATTTTAACAGGAAAGGATTTATCGCTGTCACTTTTGTTAGATATTGCCAAAACCTATAAGCTAACATTAATAATAAAGTAAAATGTTATCAGTGTTTACCGCAAAAAATATGTTTGTATTTATTCCAAAAGGTCTTCCTGTGAAAATTTGTCTGTTTAGCGCAAGTATTCTGCTCACTAAGGACACCCTCACCAAAGAGGTATGTTTTTTTATTCCAGAGTGGTGTGTCACACAGTGGCTGATATAAAAATGTTCCTCTGATATGCCAATATAATACATACCTCTCCTCCTCCCCACCTCAATAAAAGGAGAAGGGAAGACTGTTATTGCCATCATCACGATAGCTGGTGTAATTTTTCCGGTGGCGCTGTTCGTCGCTACACCCCTTCCCCACCCGACCGCCACGTACCCCCTCTAGCCATGCCATTAGGTTATCACAAGCAGCACCTGTTGCACCGCGACGCGACAGTGCTGCCAAATTCGAAGGCCACAAACTACCCTTGATAGCTGGAGAACACTTATTAGACGCGATAATTGAAAATGAAAATATCACCGGCTTCTTAAACAATTTACACGTATTATCTTCACAAAAGATAAAAAATATGTTTATTTGTCATCTTATTTTCAACATTTGACAGTTTGATAAAAGCTACATTCCAATTTTCATAGGAAGAGCCTCATTTGACAGCTATAAAAAAAATTATATCCACATTTACATATCCATATGTCAAATCATGTGATCTGAAACTGTCAATTTTGATAGATATTATCAATACCTATAAAACAACATTAATAAAATAGTAAAATGTTATCAATATTTACGGGAACAAATATATATTTATATATATATATATATATTTGTGTTTTATAAAATTGAAAATTGGGATGTACTAACAGACTCTGTATCTTATGGCTGCCATTATTTTTAATATAAAATTCTCTAAATTTTCCAGGATTTTTAAAGACAGTTTCCGTTTTTATAGATAATTTATAAAGTAATAAGAATCAAATGTTATTTTTCACCGAATTTACTCGTGTTAAATAATACGGTTTGTGTTTATAACAGGTTAGTTTGACCTTGATGTGCAAATGTTTGCAGTAGTTATGCAACCTACATTTCTGGTAAAAAAAAAAGGTCGGGGGAAGGCGGTGAGGGTTAAATAATGTATGTATTCGAACCAGCTGTAGCGTGCTGAATTTTTCTTCCATGCAAAACTAAGACTAGAGTATTTTAAAACTTGCCGTTAGATGGCCCTAATTCACAGTTAATGTTCCAATGCTTTTTTTTTAAAGTCTTTACTACTTCATGACCCCTAGGAAGAAGGAGGTATTGTGATTGTAAAAAAAACAAGATCGAGAGTTTCTGAACCCGAAAAAGCTGTTTTCTCGATGCCGTTTTTCTGTATCTCGACCTAGAAAAGAAACCATTTTATCGAGCGAGGTAAAACTTGATATCTAGGGTTTTCAAAAGGCTCCCCGTGAGGGTCAATGGAATTATATATATAACCCTAAAATGAAGATTACCACTAAGGTAAAAAAAAAAAAAAGCAATTTTGTCAAAATCAGCTCAAACTATTTTTATTAAAATTTGTATCCAGATAATTTTTAAAACACAATATGGCACATCCCGTTTTCCCATGAAAATGTCTTTAAAGGTAATTTACATAAGCGTAAATCTCCAATTTTGATTATATCTCCGCAACTCTTTGGAATGCAAAATGACATATCATTGCAAATATTAAAATTATACAACTCATACTATTTGAGGGAATGTGTTATAAAATCAATTTTTTCCCCAAACTTTTGGAATAAATATATTTTAGAAAGCGCTTGGGAAACGGAGTGCTTAAAATGACCATAGTGATTAATATGTTACTGTAACATTGTATATTATTTCATGTATGGTCGCTGGTTAAATTATAGGTTTTTCTTTCCCATCATCTATCTAAAAAAAGGTTTATTATTTCGTTTTACATATCATACGAATTTTAAATAAATATCTCAACTTTTGGTAAAAGAACGAGAAAGTTTGTAATATTTTTTTTTTGTGAAATTTCCTGTATTCTCCCGATTTTCCCAGGTGCGTGTCGAGCCTGGTCCCTCCCTACCCACCGCTCATGTCAAACAACTTGTTATATACTTGCAGGTGAGTGGTCTGAGGTTCGAGACTCAGCTGCGGACGCTGAATCAGTTCCCGGACACGCTACTCGGCGACCCCGCGCGGAGGATCCGGTACTTCGACCCCCTCAGGAACGAGTACTTCTTCGACCGGAACCGACCCAGCTTCGACGCCATCTTGTATTACTACCAGAGTGGCGGGAGGCTGAGGAGGCCGGTCAACGTCCCGCTCGACGTCTTCTCGGAGGAAATCAAGTTCTACGAACTGGGCGAGTTGGCTACGAACAAGTTCAGGTGATTACCGACCCAAAATAAACGGATACACCGCTTTAATTTGTTTTCAAACCTAAGATTTTAGAGTGGGATGGAAGGGTGCGCAGGCCAAGTCCAGTATTTTTCAGGTTCTTATAGCAAAGCTTTTCTTTTTGACACAATTTAAATAGTCCTACAGTGAATATACTTGAGATGGACCCACTTAGATGATCGAATGGTCTAAGGAGTCACTATTTTGTTAGAATAGACTCCCGATGACGGGGGATATAGAGTTCCGAATCTCGGTTGAATGAGCAGAGGGTGATTTTCCCTAAAGAGTTTTACACGGCGGGGTGGAGGGGAGGAAGACTCAAACATTTTTTATTGCTATTTTATTAAATTATATTGAAAATTATTAATCAAAGTTGTCTAACACCTTAGCTCAGTGAGTAGTGCTTACTTAGATAACAGTCCCGGGTTTAATTCCCGGCACGGAAGGAAAAAATAATAATCGTTAAAATGTGGGTTTCCCCTATCACAGTGCTGATATAACGACCAGGAGACTGGTTATTGTGTTTGCTCTATATTTATGTTAATTTGTAATTAGGGTTCGGCTCTACCTACAAGCACGCTAGTGAGCGCGCGAGCAACTGAGCGACAGCGTGGCCAAACTGGTGAGCGAGCGCGTGATTAGCAGATAGCTCGATAGTTGTTGATGAGGAGGCAAAGTTTCAAATCTTAGCTCAGTGAACTGAGGGTGGTTTTAGACAAGTAATTTATTGTTGTGGTTGTCCCATTCTTTCTCCAAGCTAATGGTGATCCTTATTTGTAAAGGCCTACTTTGATTTTAATATTGAAGTATTAACATATCGGGTTCAAATATATATATATATATATAGTTTATGGTCTTACAAATTAAATTAGGCCGTTAGTAGTAAGTGTGCTAAACGTATCGATAATAATAACAAAGTCAAATTTCATGTCAAATTGAAAAGTTTTCCCAGCACTCAATGGACCAACATACAATAATTTTGCCCAGCACCTGTAAACTAGACTGTTCCGGCTCGAGCGCGCGCTTTTGAAAAATATAACCAGTTCTATTTTTCAAGCGCGTAGCTCTGGTCGCTCTCTCCAGTCTGGCCAACTCTCATTAAAACCAATGTGTTCTATTTTATTTTTATTTTAGTTTTTAGTTGCTCGCTCGCCCAGTCTGGCCATTCACTTAGGTTCGCTCATACAAATTTTCGTGTGCTGATAAAATCAGTCGCTTCAGAATGTGCACGTTAAAGACCTCAAATAATAATAATTAATCAAATCTTACATTACATAATTTTTCGATTTGCTTAAACAACTTTAAATAAATATAAAGATAATAAATGCAAATTTTGATCCTTTATAAAAAAAAATAATACTTGAATCAAAAAAATGAGTATGTGTTGCGGGAGGTAAAATGTTTTGTAGCTGTCATTGTAAAGAGGCAATCTGACCATAACTGTGCTACTTTAACCCCATAAGTCTCGCTCGCTATTTTCACAAAGTTTCACGAAACCTTTCCCCCTCCCCCGCATCCATGAAGGGATTACCAGAGAAGCCAACCTCTTTGTCCTGACCACGCTATTAAAGGATTGTTCTTAACTGCACCGCGACACAGACTATGGTAAAACAATGCACAGACGACTCGTCGTAAGTGAGAAGTGGCGAAACCGTTAAGAATGGGAGACCACGGTACTAAAATTTTCAGAATTAATATACAGACCTTGTACATGATACTGAGCAGAGATTAAAATGCTATAAAAGGCTATTATCGGAAAGGAGGGGAAGTGAAGATGTAATTGGATTGTAAAGCGATTCTGGTTTATCCAAGGACTCCGAAACTGGGGGCTTAAGCCCTCCTTGTTTTATATTTTATGGAGAAGCTACAATATTTACCATGTATATTCAAAACCTATGGTAATACTTAAACAAATTTAAATTACTTTTCATATTAATAAAGTTATTGAATTTTTAGATATATTATATTATTACAGTATGTATATCATAAATTATTGCTGCTACTGTCGCAACACTTAAGATGAATTTTTTTATATATTAAAAACAAGTAATCGTCATATTGGTTTAACACAGTTCTGTTATAACTTTAACATGGTAGAATATTACAATAGTTACTACTTACTATAACAATGCTCATGATTTAAGTCATAATGGCATAAAGCTGTCCATTTTGACAGATAGAATCAATAACTATAAGACCATACTATATTTTTACTTTCTCGCTATCTTACAGGTATAGAAAGTATTGTGATCGTCAAAAAAATCGAACTCGAGATTTTGATGAATCTTGACGTTTCATGACCCCCCGAATCCAAAAAAGTTGTTTTTTACTTTCCGTCTGTCTGGCTGTACCTCCAACTAGAGCCTAAACTATTTTACCGATCGGGTTAAAACTTAGTATCTAGGATTTTCATAGGGTTTCCCCGAGGGATTTTTGTAATTGGATATCTAACCATAAAATTAAGGGTAATATACTAAAGAGCAAAAAGAGAAAAAGTCAATTTTCTCAAAATCGGTTCAAACGATTTTGATTAAATTTCGTTTATAAACATTTATAAATATTAAAAACAAAATGGCTTCTCTTAATATTTCGGTAAAATGACTTTAAGGGCTCCAGTCTGATGCGTAAATTATATTTTTTATAATATCTCCTAAACTATTTGAGATATGAAATTACTTATCGTTACAAATATGTAAGTCTCTTTATAATACAAATATTTTATAAGAAGCATAGTTTTATAAAACCAATAAATTTCAAGCTATACGTAGATATATATATATATGTTTTAACTTGGTGAACACAAAAGGTAAAAGTATTGCGACCACAAAAGAAAATCTAACCTGAAATGTTGATGGATGTCGACGTCTCATGACCCCCACAAACCCTAAAAAGTGGTTTTTGCAATGACGTATGTCTGTGTGTCTGTTTAAACTTAAAATTAAGAGTAGTTTAAGAAAGGGCTAAAAGAAAAAAAATCGATTTTCTGAATATCGATTCTAACCATTTTGATTAAAATTCGTATCTAGGTGTTGATTAATATTATAAATAAACTGGCTATTTTCATTTTAACATGAAAATGAATTTTAGGCTACTTTACAGGATAAGATACCTCTGCAACTATTTGAGATACTAAATAAGTTATCATTTCAAAATTGTAGTACTGCTAAAAATAAAAAACCTTTATATAAAATATATTTTTATAAATCCAACAGTTTCTGAGATATTGGCAAATATATTAATACAATTTTGTGAGCTTTAGTTGCAAAGAGATACTATTTAAGTTTTAGCGCAATAATTCTCCAATGCCATAGAGTAATTAAATATATGTATGTCTCTAAAAGTTTATGTTTGTTGTTTTTCCTTAAATTTCTTAGGGGAGAAATGTTTGTACAACAATGATCTATATCCATTTTAAACTCAATAGTCAATATTTACATTTTTTATTGGTCAACATTTATAAATGAGGAATTTAATAGCAATGCGATGGCATGAAGATTTGCAACACCTAATAAAATGTCGAGAATGTTAACAGGAAGTTGAAATTTTAATACGAAGTGTTGACCCTAATGGACCCAACATTGATTTTTTTTATCGGTCCAAACATACAAATGAGGACATTAATTCTTTAAAAACAAAATCATAAAATTTAAAACCGAGATTTAAAAAAAGTTTTACATAGGTATAGTGCAATTTATGCTTGGGTTTGCTAGTGTATATTATTTCAAAATGCGGGTACAATTCCTTTAAATTCAGTTTCCTTATCCTTAGCACATTAGCGTATTTAGTACATAAGCGTGTAGTAGGATACGCGGATAGATAAAATTTAAAAATTTAAATACCTGCTAGATGAACTTGAAATTTAATATCCAGGATCTTGACAAAAATATTTACCAATGGACCGTGAAACTTAAAAAAATCTGTTCTCTAAAGGAAAGAACATTCACTCAAAAATGAATGCTATGTTTGTGTCGTAAATAAATAATAATTTGCATACTTTCCCGATAAATTTTCAACCACTTTACATGTCCAGGTTAATCTTACATACTTTGCGATTTTCTTTGATCAAAAAAAATCAGTGCATGTTTTATAATAAAATGTTTGATAAAATATTTGTGAAATATATTTTTTTTAAGAGATTTGATGCATTGCCAAGGATAAGTTATATTTATTTTATCAGATAAATTGTATATAAGACATTTGGAAGTGTACTATCTCTCTTTCATTCCGATGCGGTTAATAGTTATTAAAATGTGAAATATTGTCTATCCAGCGTAGAAGTGGTGATAGCTGACAGCTAGCAAAAGCTTCAAGCTCTACTCTAATGTATCCAGTCGCCAAACCATATGAGCTCTAAGACCATGTTAAACGTTTACTTACACTTTTGATTGCTAATATGGTATGACTAGTAAAATAATAATTATTCCCACATTAGTGACTTTCAACCAAAGTTTGCAATACAAATCTTCTGGTAGCTGTCAGTTACCACCATTCCTACGCTGGATGGACTGTATTTGTAGTTCCTAAAACTGCCTGTAATACCACGTTATTTCTGTAAGTCTTAGTTGATACAAGGTTTGGGGAATATTTAAAACAGAAGGTGAAATGTTTCCGCCATATACTAAGGAGTAAACATTTTTTTGAAAACATACTAATGAGATGGTAGACAACGTGAGACAAGGACTTAAGATTTTTTTTTAAGTTTCTAGAGCATTTTTTTTACAAAATAAATATAAAATGGTTTAAGCATTTATTTTTATTTTCTACCCATAGTATCCTAAACAGTTTTTGATAAACCGAACAAGTGATAATGTGACAAGTAATCTTTCTCATACCGTGTCTAGTTAAATACCGCTAAACTCATCCTCCATATCTTCTCTCGTATATATTAATACAATACAGTTTGTTTGTCTGTCATGAACATTGCGTGATATTCACCGTGCAAAGAGATTTGATGGGCAACGCAGGCCTTAACTTAAAAGGACTGACTTTGAAGATACCTTCCACATAGATCATTAATCCAAAAACATTTCTCCCGGGCAACGCAAGATAATTCAGCTATTGACAAATATCCAATTAAGGTTGAGATTACAAAATGTAGAAAAAATAAACTAAACATACATTTACTAAATATTCATAAATTTGAAAAATGACAACCGGGCACGGGAATCGACCCCGAGACCCTTAGTTTAGCACGCTAATGCTCTACCCCTGAGCTATCCAGGATTCGTTCCATGCTCAGGGTCATTATTCACTCCTAGCTTAAGGCAGAGTCTGTGATGGACGTGTGGAAATCATTGGCTGCTATAATTAATATTACAGCCGCCAGTTAGTCGAGCAGGATGGTAGACTTTGTGCTGAGCGTGGGATGATTCTTGGATAGCTCATTGGTAGAGCTTTGAGACGCTGGGCCAAGAGTTCGATTCCCGTGTTCATATATCATTCATCAGATTTAATAATATAATATATCCGATGTCGCTAGACTCAAAGATAATTTGATTAATTTCAGTCGTCTAATCTTCATTAGTCATGTACCATTAATTTATACAAGCGTTGGATTACCTCCGTGTGTCTATTGAAACAATATATTTTTTTTTATTTTGACCAAAAACAATAATAATATTTAGCACCGCGTCTTACTAACCGTTCAGGTTATACGCTTTAAATACTAATTACTCTAATGGATTAGGAATTGGAAAGGTTGAATTAGAGGAACTGAACCCGCATTTGCATGGAGGGAGAGTGTAAAACCGTTTTAGGACACCCACCCCCCAGTTCACCCAACTGAGATTCGAACCTCGATCTCCCCAGAGTCAGCAGTAGAGCTCAACACGACTAGCGTGTTAGCCAACTACGCCACCGAGGCGGGTGACCAAAAACAAATAATTGTATCATAAAAACTGCAAAAATATAGATTTTTAGCACGCATTACCTTCCATCCCACCTTAAATATAGTGTATAAAAGAGTAATAATCAAAGTAATAGTAGTGGTTGTTAATATAGTTGTAGTTATACGGAGAAAAGGCGGAACTACCAGAACAGTGAGGTGGATTCACATTAACAGGCTTGTGCGCAGGCCGTGCCATGGGGTTAGCATTCAGTTCATGGTAACAGCGCATTCAGCGCTCATTCTTGTGTATGTGAAGCAAACAACGCTCGCTCTTAAAAGGTAAGGCCGGATTTACATCAGCGGAACAGTCACGATACAATCACGGTTCAGTAAAGATACGATATACTATTATTTCCGTTGTTTAGAATGTGACTGTTTATATCAACGATGCCACTTCGACTTCGATACAATCACGGTACATCCTCGCTCTCACTACGATGCTCTGAGAGATTATTTACCGTACCATCATCGTAGCTGTATTGTATCTTATCTCATATGAAGCTCTAGTGTGCTCTAGAAAGACGTTTTACCCACAGTCTATTGCCATAATTCATCACATTGTCGACACTAGATTGTTTTTAAAATGATCAGAATAAAAGTAGTAAATTCTGGCTGGAGTCTCCTTCTTTGTTGGAATTTTTTTTTCCCCTGTTCATTTTAACGGCATCATTCTCATCATCCAAAATAGTTTCTATAAAGGCTAGCTCTAAATATGAGAAACTGCACATTTTCGATTCTATTCAGTATGTAAGGCCTATTACAAGGAGATAATACAACCTCAACTGAAATCCATAGAGCAAAGGTATACCGTCCACATTTCAAGTGTGTGCCGTTGCAGTATTGCTGATTGTAAATGACCGTGATCGTAGCCGTATCGTCTTTACTGTATCGTGACAGTACCGCTGATGTAAATAGTTCCTAGCTCATATGAGAATACCTGTTCGAGATTGTTTGCAGCACGGCACGGTCGGCGCACAGTCCTGTGATTGTGAATCCTACTTAAGAGAGTCGACACGTATTGATCCGATCAACTGCCTCCCCTCCAACAGCCAACATCCCGTCCTTCTCTAACACCATCTCCCCCTCTCTCTCTTGTCTCACCTTTGCTGTCCAAGCTCTCACAAATTACGCCACACACACACACAAATACATGATCCGGCACGAGAGAGGTCCAGTAACTTTGCGATCAGAACAAGTATAAAATAGTCAAAAACAAATTATTCGAAAATGTTTTCTTCGGATGTGATGTTCTTTTTTTCCAGACTGGTTCCAATTTTTTAAAGTGCATTCTACAGCGACTTCTCTAGTCACAATTTATTTTAACTCTACAAAATTTAGTGAATAGAAGTTTAGTCAAATAATATTGTGAATAATTCTATGTAAGCAAAATGTTATCTAAAATTATTACCAACCACACACAAAATATGTAGGTTAATGCACAAATATATATATATATATATATACTGGATTTAAAGGGTAAGTTTGATACTGGATGGGAGGGAAAAGTTTGCTAGTACCGTGGGCTTAAGGAACGGGAGGGTTTGTGGGGTTCAAATCCCACCCCTCAAAATTTTCCAAAGTTGGCTTTGTATCAAACTTCAAATAACTATAGAGGCATTCACTTTTCCAAAATTTGCCAAGGAAGGACAATTCCTAATAGCTTCTATAGGCACCTAATTTTCAAAAACTTTCTATGTGAATATCACTCTAAATGGCTTCTAGAATCATCTGATTTCTAAAAGAAATACCTGTAGGAGGCCCCTTCAAATAGCTTAAATATACTTATAGTATATATATATATTTATTTATTTATTTATTTAAAAAATCCAAGTGAGAGCCATTCTAATTAGCTTTTAAAAGTATTCAATTTTCAAAAATGTGTTCAATAGTTTCTAAAGGTACATATATAAAAAAAATCCAGGCGAGAATAGCTTCTAAGGGAACCCTATTTTAAAAATTTGCTGTTGTAAGACCAATTCAAATAGCTTTGAGGGAATCTTACTTATAAAAAAAATTGTGAGCACTTCATAAAATAACTTTTAGAAGCATGAAGATTTTCAAAATTCTGCTGAAGGATGACTAAATAACCTCTATGATTATCCATATTTCAATAAATTCAGGGAGAAAATTATTTTAAATAGCTATTAAAAGAGTATAATTTTCAAGATTTCTCCAAACGGGTACCACTAAAAATAGCTTATAGGAGAATCCAATTTTCTAGCATTAACTGAAGAAGCAGAGGATATAAAGTCCCTAAAAACTTTTTATTACTTCCCCCACCTCTCACCTCATTCACCCCCTTCCTCTCTTACACAAAAAGTCCCATCACTATTGTTTATAATAACAATGTTCTTATTTCTTATGGTTTAATAGTAAGTCTTAACATCATGTCATAAACTTACAATTTTGATCATCCCCAAATTGAATTATCCCTAAGGTCATGTCAGTGCTGTCCCGTCAAGATGAACTTACAATTTTGATCATCCCCAAATTGAATTCTCCCTAAGGTCATGTCAGTGCTGTCCCGTCAAGATGAACTTACAATTTTGATCACCCCCAAATTGAATTCTCCCTAAGGTAATGTCAGTGCTGTCCCGTCAAGATGAACTTGCCTTGGCAGCCGCCACTGTGTTTATTTTATTTGTAATATTTTCCTCTCCGGGGATGATTATGCAAATCTTTAAGCAGATATCAACACCTACAATCAGACCAGACGCTTTCGTTCCTCTTTATAACTTAGTAGAGTTTATTATGCAGTGTTGTTTGTATCATTTACAAAATATTCATTTAAATAATATAGTCAATATTAACCTAGGTGGGTGCTTTTAGTGGGCTTTTATTTTAGCGCTGTGTCATGCTACCCGTTAGGGTTATACACATACGGTCGGTGACCTAGTGGTCTAGGGGTAAGGTGTCAGACTTCTGTACTGGCGGCCGGGGTTCAATCCTCGGTCCCGGCAAAGATTTATCTGATTACCAAACCCTTCCTTCACCTCTGACAAGACATCTTGTGAATGTGAGGAATGCCAGGTCTCCACCGTAGTTCGGATTCCACGTTAAACTGTAGGTCCTTCATTTCATCTCACAATCACCCTACCATCGCACATTAGCGTAATATACAATAAATTTGTGACTATCATTTATATAATCCTTTATACTACACCGAGGGATCCGTGTGACTAAGGTTTTGAGAAACACTGATCTAATGATTAATAGCACGTGACCCACTTCAGTGGTAGAATGGGTTAAGTCATCACTCTTCCAGTACACTGAACTGTCTGTGAAGGGGAGATCAATATTCTAAACTCGGTCCGGTGTATTTTTTAGCACCGAGTCTTACAACCCTTTGTGGCTTGCACCTATGCACGTATTACAATAATGTGTTATAAATTATTACAGTTTAATTAATATGAAGTGCACCCGTATTTGCGTGGAGGGAAAGTGTAAAACCATACGGGGATCCAACCCTGATCTCCCCATCTTCTGTAGTCCAGTCTGTTGTGAAAGTAGTGCCTTAAACCATTTGGCTACCGAGGTGGGCCAGTCTGGTTTACTTAAGGTGTTTTTAACTAAATGGTTTTTCATTCTCCATCCACGAAAGTGCAGATATACTTCCTCTAAATTACATCGTCATAGCCCCTAATATACCAGCGTACTACCCAACCCAGTAAGGACACGTAGTGCTAAAAAAACACAGCAATAAGAACTGGCTGTAGGTAATAAAATAGTAGATGATAAAATCGATGTTACATTGCTTATTGTGTGTTTTTGTTTCTTAAGTGCCATTCTGATGCCTAAATCACATATTTTAATGCATATTTGCCTGCTTAGTCTAAACATTTTTTGTGCCTAAGAATCTGATTCCCTGTCATGAGCATAGTGGCATTAGAGAGAAACTTTGTAAATTAATAGAAAAAGTTGTCATTAAACTCTAGGGTCTCCTTGATGGACTTATTTAAAAACTGTTGATATCACCATGTGAAGAAAATTAAGCTCTGTTTCTTTTGAAGAATTATTATATTTATTTTAACTAAAATAATGTTTTGATTTTTTTTAATGCAAAAATACTACCGTTAGCTCGTGTTTCCTACACTTCTACCCAAACCCACCAGACCACATCAAGCCTACCTTTAATTTTTTTTTACTATTGGACATTTGAGCATCCTTTAGAAAATACAATTTGTTTACAGCCAACATTAATACCATTTTAATATGTTATTGGTGTTATTTTATTGGTATTTATATATTCTATCAAAAGTGACAGCTACAGATAACATGATTTGACGTACGAATACGTAAAAACAGCTATCAGATCTACTCTCATTATACATTCGCCGTTCGATCCTCGGTCCCGGCAAAGATGTATCTGATTACCAAATCCTTCCTTCACCTCTGACAAGACATCTTGTGAATGTGAGGAATGCTAGGCCTCCACCGTGGTTCGGATTC
>CABFVX010009916.1:0-16292 GCA_902151425.1 Timema shepardi | reverse complement strand
GAAAATAACAGGCAATATAAAACATAAGTATAAAAAAAGCAAGTAGTAATAATTGAGGAGACATCAAAGTGTTGGAAACAGTTAATTATTATTTCCCTTTCCTGTAGATGCTGGTCTCCCCCTCCACGTGTCAACGACAGAAGATGGGACGAGCATCACGGTGTGTAATTATGTGGGCGGGTCTCCATATGGTCGTGGCAAGTGGCAGTTACCACTCCTTTACAAGGGGGTGGAAGCACACATGGGGGGTAGCACACCCCTCCCTCCCTCCCCCCACCCCATTCTCCCTTACAGGGAAATGTGTGCGAAGATAGAGAGGTTGGCAGGTCATGGTTTTCTACCTCTACGTTGATATTTTTAGATCGCTGCTTGCTAATTATATTTCTCATCTGCATTGATGAAATACACCTACAGTCATTAATATGATATATAAATACACCTAGAGTCATTAATATGATATATCAATACACATAGAGTCATTAATATGATATATCAATGCACCTAGTCATTAATATGGTATATCAATACATGTTCAGGATCTGTATTACTAGAGCAATGAATAGTACATTACTTGGAGCAAAAGCACATTACTTGGATCAAGAGTAAATAACTTGGATCAGGAGTATATTACTTGGAACAAGAATATATTACTTCGAACAAGAGTACATTACTTGGAGCAAGAGTACATTACTTGGAACAAGAGTAAATTACTTGGAGCAAGAGCACATTACTTGGAGCAAGAGTACATTACTTGGAGCAAGAGTACATTACTTGGAGCAAGAGTACTTTACTTGGATCAAGAGTGCATTACTTGGATCAAGAGTACATTACTTGGAACAAGAGTACATTACTTGGTTGGAGCAAGAGTTGAAATGTAGATATGGGCCAGGATTACAACTCTCTCATTTGTGCATGCTCATACAGTCTAAGGCGTCAGGCTCTCGCTGGGAACGATGTGTTCAAGCCACGACTCTCACAGCTGGAATCACTGGGACATAGTCTGTCACTGTGTTTTTTTGATCCACTCGCCACACAAATGCGAGTGCATTTTTCTCTAACTAAACCATTAACAANACACAAATGCGAGTGCATTTTTCTCTAACTAAACCATTAACAAACCAACAAGTAAAAAAAAAAAATTACTCCAAGTCTTACTTCCCATCCGGGCTCTGCGCGTGTAATCACACTAATGGGACAGCGATGAGAAGAGTAGAATTTAGAAGAAATATACCTGTATTTGTGGGAAAAGTAAATTGGAAATAATTGAAGAAGAAATAAACCCACCCTCAGTACAGTCGACCGGGATTATTGCCCTGACCTCTCTATTACCGTCTAACCAACCTAGACGAGTCCGACGTTCAGTCCTCGTGGCCACCGGTGTGGGCTAACCGTCAAATAACACCATTACCGTCTAACCAACCTATACGAGTCCGACATTCAGTCCTCGTGGCCACCGGTGTGGGCTAACCGTCAAATAACACTCACGTTAAAACAAACAAAAAAAAACAATTCGAGTGTTAATTTTTGATTAGAAAGTGCACATTGTACATTTGTGAGTGGGCAGACGTCCGGTGAAAGGTGCTGGCTGCCCAGCTGTCTGCTCTTTGAGCGGTCTGCTGTGGGTGTGTTGAATGGGGCCCAGGGTCAAATGTCACTCAGCTGCCGCCACCATACATAGTCGGTCGGCAGGTGAGAACACAATTACTGGTGGCGGGGAGCTACGTTACCAGGACGAGGAGGGTGAACCACACACACGCCTGGAGCAGTCACGTCCTCCATAGGTTACTCATTCATAAACACTTTTCTCTGGCACTACTAGAATATGACTATTAATATTATTATTATTAGACCCGCCTCGGTGGCGTAGTTGGATAACGCGCTAGTCGTGTTGAGCCAGACCGCCGAGGACGGGGAGATCGAGGTTCGAATCTCGATCGTGTGAACTGGGGGTGGTTTTTCCTAAATGGTTTTCCACTCTCCCTCCACGCAAATGCGGGTTCACTTCCTCTAATTCAACCTTCCCAATTTCCAATCCACTAGCGTAATTAGTACTTAAAGCGTATAACCCGAACGGGTAGTAAGACGCGGTGCTAAATAATAATAATAATAATAATAATAATATTATTATTAGCACCACGTCTTACTACCCGTTCGGGCTATACGCACTTACGCTAATGTGTAATGGTAGGGTGATTGTGAGATGAAATGGACGACCTACAGTTTAACGTGGGATCCGAACCACGGTGGAGGCCTGGCAAACAGATATTATTAATATGCTTAACCTATTTTAATCTAAATATCAATTTTTGTATTCTTATTTATGTTTTCTCTCTCATTTGATGTCCAATCTTAGAATAAATCGTACCCAGACGGTACGTGAAGTTTGTTAAAGATTTACTGAATATAAAATATGTTAATTAATTTTTGTAGTTGGATTGACTTGAAAATTACATTATTATTCTTGGAGTATAATTTATAATTATTATAAATTATACTCGAAGAATTGTTTTAATCGGAATAGCACATTTCCTCTATAAGTTAAATTTAATAATTATAAAAGTTTCATAAAAAAGACTAAGTAGAAATGTTTAAAGGTATGAATTAAATTATAAATAAACTATAGTAGTACTAGGTACTAGGGGGTAAGGTGTCAAGACTTCTGTGCTGGGGGTCAAGGGTTCAATCCTTGGTCCCGGCACAGATTTAAACCCTTCCTTCACCTCTGACAAGACATCTTGTGAATGTGTGGGAATGCCAGGCCTCCGCCGTGGTTCGGATCCCACGTTAAGCTGTAGGTCCTCTATTTCATCTCACAATCACCCTACCATTACACATTAGCGTAAGTGCGTATAACCCGGACGGGTAGTAAGACGTGATGATAATTCTGGACTTTTTTGTTTTCAAAAACCGTCATTTTTTATTAGGGTTCGACGAGGTTAACTTTGCAAGTTATAAAAAAGCACAGAAGTAGGGAAGATGGCGACATTTGCACTCGGACACAAATTAAAGGACAAGCGAGCGTTCCTCCGGTTAGTTCACAGCTCACTCGCTCTACTATGATTGTATTCATACGCCGGAGGGGGGTTCCTCGTGACCGGGACTCCAGGTGATATCGAGTTGTTTATGTTAATTGGGTGTTTGTGTCAAAGGTCGGCTGACTAAGAGGGCCAACTACTCCCGTGCACCTGCGCGACAGGATACAAACATACGTCACACTATTAACCTAGATCTACGATCAAAACGTTAACGTTTAGAAAGGGTGAAGGTAACGAGAGTTTAACGGAGTATCTTTACGAGTTTTTATGAAAAAATAGTATTATTATTATTATTTAGCACCGCGTCTTACTACCCGTTCGGGTTATACGCACTTACGCCAATGTGTAATGGTAGGGTGATTGTGAGATGAAATGGAGGACCTTCAGTTTAACGTGGGATCCGATCCACGGTGGAGGCCTGGCATTCCCCACATTCACAAGATGTCTTGTCAGAGGTGAAGGAAGGGTTTGGTAATCAGATAGATATGTGCCGGGACCGAGGATTGAACCCCGGACCCCCAACACAAAAGTCTGACACCTTACCCCTAGACCGCCAGGTCACCGATTACGCTAATTGATTGGGAATTGGGAAGGTTGAATTAGAGGAAGTGAACCCGCATTTGTGTGGAAAACCATTAAGGGAACCCCCGGTTCACCCGACCTAGATTCTAACCTCGATCTCCCCGTCCTCGGCAGTCGAGCTCAACACGACTAGCGCGTTAGCCAACTACGAGCCACCGAGGCGGGTTTGATGAAATAGCTCGCTTGTCCAAAATAAAAGCAAACCTTGACAAACAAATAGTAGATAGATACAGTTTAATTTTCTAGCCTCTGTAATATCAGTCGCGAGTAGGGTGGACTTTGAACAGGGCCTTTTTAAGGGGGGGTTGTTCAAATAACGCCGGGAAATTAAACTGAGTCTATCCACCGAAACAATATTTGGTTTATTTTGGACAAGCCAGTGTTTTGTCATAAAAACTGCGAAAATAATGCCCTTAGCTCCTGTTCTCTTCCCCCTTAACTCTTGTTCCCTTCCCCTCTTAGCCTTTGTTTTCTTCCACTCCTTAGCTCTTGTTCACTTCCTCCTTAACTCTTGTTCACTTTACCCCACCTTAGCCTTTGTTCTCTTCCACTCCTTAGCCTTTGTTCTCTTCCTCCTTAAGCCTTGTTCTTTACCTTCTTAGCTCTTGTTCTCTTCCATCTTAACTCTTGTTCACTTTATCCCACCTTAGCCTTTGTTCTCTTCCACTCCTTAGCATTTGTTCTCTTCCTCCTTAACCCTTGTTCTTCCACTCCTTAGCTCTTGTTCTCCTCCCCCTTAACTCTTGTTCCCTTCCTCCTCTCACCTCTCAACGTTGGACACGTGGACTATACGTCAAGCTCATCAGCTCTGATTTGCCAGTGACGTCGGGGTTTGAATCCAGGCTGAGTGGACTGAGGCAGGTCCTTGCAAGGTACTGTAAATCACACGCTCTAGCACAACTCCTAGTAATGACGTCATAGACCTTCACCCCCCTCCCTCCCTTCATCTAATGTAAATGTATGTTTATGACAGGAACCAAGACCAATATGTCTATCAGTCAATGTTCCACACATCAAATCTGTTCACGCCACTGGATCTATTCATAAGGACCAACAATAAGGATACAGCTCACCCCATTCATCCTGTGTCCCCTATCCTTGCTGGTATGGACAAGGGCAAAACTCTGTATAAAAAACCCTTCCGAGGGGGTAAAAAAACTGAATCGCACGTACGGTCTCATATAGGATAGTCTATTGTAATTATAACACAATCAATCAACTAACCTCAAAAATAATATCCCTCGAAACTAAAACATGCTCTTAAAATCATATAGAAGAACTCTTAAGATAAATTATTATTATTATTATTATTATTAGCACCGCGTCTTACTACCCGTTCGGGTTATACGCACTTACGCTAATGTGTAATGGTAGGGTGATTGTGAGATGAAATGGAGGACCTACAGTTTAACGTGGGATCCGAACCACGGTGGAGGCCTGGCATTCCCCACATTCACAAGATGTCTTGTCAGAGTTGAAGGAAGGGTTTGGTGATCAGATAAATCTGTGCCGGGACCGAGGGTTGAACCCCGGCCGCCAGCACAGAGGTCTGACACCTTACCCCCTAGACCACCAGGTCACCTCTTAAGATAAATATTTTGAATAAAAAGGTTAAGGTGGCAGTGTATGGAACACGGGCTATGGGGAGAATTTTTTGCTATTTTTTATGTCCAAAACTTTTTTTAGTCAAAAAGAATCAAATATTTCTTCAGTAGGAACATAGTTTAATTTTCTTTCCATGATTACCTCAACAATAATTGTTGAGTATCTGTCGAGGATATCTTGGAATTTTATGAATTTTTTAAAAAATATATTTAAAAAGGTTTCTATGCTCATGACCAGATATTCAACAACTTACTGTCATGGCCGTAGCCAACCAATAATTTCAGGGGGGGAAGCCACATCCTCCAATTTTCAGAAGCTAGAAAAAATTCTAAGTTTTAAACACCTCTAGAAGATCTCTGAAGGATTTTTTTTTATGGTAACATAACCCCCTGATTTGTACTTGTGCCTTAATTTTGATATTGTTTGAACCATAAATAAAGCTATATCTATATATATCTATATCTATATATATATATATATATATATATATATATATTGTTCATAAAATTTCGTGGGGGGTGTGGACCCCCAAATCCCCCTCTTTTCCCCCCGCCCCTAGCTACGGCCTTGCTTACTGTTGATATTACAACGTGATAAAAATTAAACTCTTAAGTTCCTACTGGAGCAATTGTTTATTTATTTTGGACTAAAATATGTTTTGATAGAAAAACTGTAAAAAAAACTTCCCTTAACTCGCGTCACCTACACTCCAACCTAAAACCATCGATTTTTTTAAAATTTCAAATTTTTCAAAACTCAATCAACAGTAAACTAACCCCAATTTTTGTTGTTAAGGACCCGCCTCGCTGGCGTAGTTGGCTAACACGATAGTTTCGTGTTGAGCTAGACTGTCAAGGATAGGGAGATCAAGGTTCGAATCTCGGTCGGATAAACCTAAATGGTTTTCCACTCTCCCTACCCGCAAATGTGAATTCACTTCCTCGTACTTAGACGTATAACCCGAATGGTTAGTTAAACGCGGTGCTAAGTAATGATTCTAAAATAATTATGTTGTTATTATTAGCACCGCGTCTTACTACCCGTTCGGGTTATACGCACTTACGTTAATGTGTAATGGTAGGGTGATTATGAGATGAAATGAAGGACCTACAGTTTAACGTGGGATCCGAACCACGGTGGGAGGCCTGTCATTCCCCACATTCACAAGATGTCTTGTCAGAGGTGAATGGAAGGGTTTGGTAATCAGATAAATCTGTGCCGGGACCGAGGATTGAACCCCGGCCGCCAGCATAGAAGTTTGACACCTTACCCCTTAGACTGCCAGGTCACCTATGTTGTTAATGAACATACATTCTTATTCTTCACGCAAATACCACTAATAAGATATTCATGTTATAACCATTCACAGCAAACTTTTAATTTTCAAACATCATTTATCGCTGATCGACCTTTCATTGCAGAGTTTGAATCCACACCAATATTAGGTATGTATCGACCAACCGTTTCGACAGTAGCTTCAAGAATATAGTTACAGTACATGCAGTAGCCTTGTGGCTGACTGACAGCTCACAGCTGACTTTTAACAGTCAACAAGTAGGTATATAACAAAATTTTGACTGTCAGAAGTGACAGTTTCTAAACATATGTTTTTTGCAGTTCATATGGTTTCGGCGTAGGGATACATAATTTGGTCTGGTAACTTTTCAAAGCCGTCAGCTGTGAGCTGTCAGTCAGCACCAAAGAAGCCATGGGGCGACTGTACATACAGAGGTACAGACAGATGTACACAATTGATAAATCACTGTCTAGAGTTCAGGCTCATAAAATGTCGATATCCGTATAGTTTTAGGATCGAAAATTTTCACAATTTCTATAATTTATCTACATAAGAAAGAGTTTTAAACATTATTTATATTTATAAAACAAAATCAATGCAGGCTAGAAATATTTGTACATGAATGATGTAGGTAGAATTTTTTTTTATGTTTCACAAAAATAAAATGCATACAACTTAAGTTTACCAAATGTTTACTTCGATTGTCCCGTGATTTTTGGTTATTTTTTTTTTAATCGACAGAATTAACTTCATGAAATACTATACAAACATTTCTAGACAACACAATTCTCGCCTCATTAGAACATACTTAATTAGCTGTTATATAATTAACTGATGGGCTTACCTCTTAAGAAGCTTCATACAAGCTTGACAACTGAATCCATCATATTTTATCAATTATATCACTTAGGTGTGTACGTACATACATTGTAATTTCATATCACAGGCTTATATCAACGTACGACTTTTTAATTGAGTCAACATTTAATATGATTTTTCGGTCCCGGCACAAATTTTTCTGATTACCAAACCCTTCCTTCACCTCTGACAAGACAACTTGTGAATGTGAGGAATGCCAGTTCTCCACCGTGGTTCGGATTCCACGTTAAAGTGTAGGTCCTCCATTTAATCTCACTATCACCCTTACCATTACACATTAGCGTAAGTGCGTATAACCCGAACGGGTAGTAAGACGCGGTGCTAATAATAATAATAATAATAATATATATTAAAAGCGACATCACATGATTTGACATACACACACGTGAACTAATAGCTGTTCTAGCTGCTAGCCAAGGCCTCCTCATTGTGAATCAGCCCTTGCTTTCTGTTCCTGTAACACGTGTGAGTGTGTGAGTGTGTGTTCTGGCGAGGATGCCTGCTCTCCTTTCACAAAACTTTGTTCATCAACTTCTTAAGTGAGTGCCGTCGTACGTGGTCCCTTATTATCCGGTTTAATTCACGTCTGAGATGGTTCGAACAATCGATTATCCTGTTTGTCGACTTAAGATACGGCCGAAGGGAGCGCGATGAATGTTACAGTTTTTATAGCATTACATTTTTTTTGGCCAAAATAAATCAAATATTTCTTCAGTAGAAACATAGAGTTTAGTTTTCTGCACATGCTAATATCAACAGATCTTGAATATCTGTCAAGGCTGTCCTGGAATTGTGTCAAAACCTTTTATCATTATTTAAAATTCGTTGACAAAATTCCAGGACACCATTGACAGATATTTCAAGATCTGTTGATATTAGCATGTGCAGAAAACTAAACTCTACGTTGCTACTGGAGAAATATTTGATTTATTTTGGCCAAAAAAATGTAATGCTATAAAAATACTTACGCTCCCTTCGGCCGCACCTTAAGAGGAACTAAACATTCTTACCTACGGAGACAGACTATTGTATAACATTACTATATAGCGCCATCAGAATGTCGTCACGTGTCTTCCTGCCGTTAAACTCCTTGTATTGTCGTACTTTTCCAACTGTAGTAAAAATTAACCCCTTTTAAAACAGAAGAAACAAGAAACACGAACAAAACATGTATGATAACGGATAAATGTTACCCCCACGTTGTCTGACGGGCAGTCAAGGGGCAGAAGGGAGGCTTCTGACGGGCAGTCAAGGGGCAGAAGGCAGGCTTCACATCTTGGTCGTGGGGTTCAGATGGGCAGCGATCAACTCTTTGTCTTACCGCCCAGGCTGGCCCCATGTTCTATAGTGATGAGATATGAAGGTAGAGTTTTAAGGAATATTACCTACGTTTACCCTAGGACCTTGGAGCAAACATAATCACTACCACGGGAGCGAATTGTTTCTAACTTCACTCACTATATAATTATATAAAATATCGCGCCTCTCTTTGGGCGTCAATTGTAGTATTATGCGATCAATCGTGCCTCGCTTTGGGCGTCGATCGAAACACTACGGATCAATTCCCTGATATAGTGCTGTGATGATTTTATAGGTTGTATAAAGCTCCGCGATCGAACGCCTATCATCACTGTACGGAAAAAATACCGTTTAACCAGCTGTCTATAGCTTCGTGTTCGAGCACTAATTAAATCGGTATATAAATATAATTAAAGAAACAGAAATGTTGATGGCTGTTACTTCACACATTGGTTTATTTAAATTACACCTGTTAATTACTTGTACATATTTCAATTAAATGTTTTATATCACTGCACACTTGTGATATTGATGTGTTTTATATTATACTGTGTTAGACTGACTTGTGCGTGAGCGGGATCTCGGTGTAGATGTTTGGTTCCCGGAGATGCCTTCATCATACGCGCAATGGTTTATATATGACATACCCCTTACATTTTTCTCCCCTGGTTAACAATGTAAAAACTAACCAATAGAAAGAGCCCTGGCGACAGGTTTTGTGAAGGCTAGCTTCTTATTGGTATAGAGAAGTGGCGTCTTCTGCCAAATACTATGAAGTTGTTCCTTTTAACAAGAATTGACGCAGTTATTCTTTTAACAAGAAAGATGATATAAAAAATATATCTTAGAGGTGAAATACTTTTCACATTGTTTCTGAGAAGCTCGTGTTTCTTCATGGATGAATATTAAAAGGATACTCTACATATATTACTTTAAATAAAAATTTACCTTTATCCATGACTTTTTACATAATTTAGATTAATCCAAATCAATATCATTACAACTATTAGAGGAAAAATCATAATATATCACTATACACTAATCGAGCAGGGACAAGGAAGAAAATGTACCCGCATTTAGCGTGAAGGGAAAATGAGAAACCTCAGTACAACCCGGGCAGGATTAGAACCTCAACCGTCCCGTCACCAGAAAAAAAAACATATCCGTGGTCTAGTTTTGTATTATTATTATTATTATTATTATTATTATTATTACCACCGTGTCTTACTAACCGTTCGGGTTATACGCACTTACGCTAATGTGTAATGGTAGGGTGATTGTGAGTTGAAATGGAGGACCTACAGTTTAACGTGGAATTGTTGTTCCTTTTAACAAGAATTGACGCGGTAGATATTTTAACAAGAAAGATGGTATATAAAATATATTTTAGGGGTGAAATCCTTTTCACATTGTTTCTGAGAAGCGCATGTTTCTTCATGGATGAATCTTAAAAGGATACTCCACATATATTACTTTAAAGAAAAATTTACCTTCATCCATGACTTTTTACATAATTTAGATTAATCCAAATCAATATCATTACAAGTAATTATAGATAAAACAATATATATATTAATTCCCAGGGCCCGGAAAATAATACAAAGGCATTTCCCGTTTCCTGGAAAATTTAAAGTAAAAAAAATAAATAAATCAGAATCCCTTAAATAAGACATCACTAATCGCACTTTCAGATTTCTAACCACGAAATTACTTCTCATTGATAAGACTTTGATCTATTAACTAAAATAATACCATGATTGAAGAAAGCGTCAAAGAATTTGAGTCAGGAAAAATACCATAATATGAGCTGCAATTTCTTGTTTGAAAATAAGCAAAATGTGCTAAAGCTACTTTTAAAAAAAATTCGTATACATAGTATCAAGGATTGATACGTACATAATTAGCCGAATGTTTAAGTCATAATCTGAAATAAAACGAAATAAAAAATGTGGACTAATTTAAAGCCATATAAAGAACTCTCTTTCTGAAATTCTTATTTATACATCTGAAAACTAAAATCCTTTGGACACCTTCATTATTTGATTAAGTGAACAATACATTATATTATATAGGAACTGACCTGTCAGCCATTAAACCAAATAAGAAGGAGCCCGCAAGGATTCCGGCGAAATGCATCGTCCCCACCAAGGACAGCTTCCATTGGTTCTCAGTGCAGGTGATGTTCCACTGAAACAAGAAGAAACCTGCTCTGATATGCACAAGTAACACTGGGTACTTGATAACATGTTTATATTGTTTTAAGGTTGATGACAGTGCGACAGCTTATCTCAATCGATAGCATGTTTTTGGTGACCTGGTGGTCTAGGGGTAAAGGTGTCAGACTTCTATGCTGGCGGCCGGGGTTCAATCCTCGGTACCGGCAAAGATTTATCTGATTACCAAACCCTTCCTTCACCTCTGACAAGACATCTTGTGAATGTGGGGAATGCCAGGCCTCCACCGTGGTTCGGATTCCACGTTAAACTGTAGGTCCTTCATTTCATCTCACAATCACCCTACCATTACACATTAGTGTAAGTGCGTATAACCCGAACGGGTAGTAAGACGCGGTGCTAATAATAATAATAATAATTATTATTATTATTATAAGCCTATGGTTTCGTAGTAGATCGCAAAGGATTCTCCTTCTCCGGAGTAGATCATTAGATAAAAAATGGAGGTCACTCCTGGTCTAGACTCTAGAGACAGTCAAAACATTCACCTCATTGACGATGGTGTTCTCATGATCCGCGTACACCCAGCGGTCGCACCGGACTATCTGGTCGGTGAAGTTGCCCAGAGGACAAACCTTCGTGGACCAGTTCCCTCGGGGCAGGTACCTGGTACACAAGTCCGGCTTGTATGACGTGTCACCGTGGCCGTCCGCATCTGAAGGAGGGATGGCTTCCTGCATCCAAGGGACGGAGTACTCGGGCTCTAAGGCGTCGTCGCACTCGGGTATGAAGCACCTATCATAAAAGGTACCGTTTAGGAAAGAGCCACCGGGTCGGATAAATATATTATTATTATTAGCACCGCGTCTTACTACCCGATCGGGTTATACGCACTTACGCTAATGTGTAATGGTAGGGTGATTGTGAGATGAAATGAAGGACCTACAGTTTAACGTGGGATCCGAACCACGGTGGGGGCCTGGCATTCCCCACATTCACAAGATGTCTTGTCAGAGGTGAAGGAAGGGTTTGGTAATCAGATAAATCTGTGCCGGGACCGAGGATTGAACCCCGGCCGCCAGCACAGAAGTCTGACACCTTACCCCTTGACCGCCAGGTCACCCTCGGATAAATATAAAGAGGGCCATTCGTCCTCGAATTTTGGAGACAGTCTTAGAAATAATATTCATGGCTGAGACTGATTTTTTTAGTACCACGTCTTACTACCCGTACGGGCTACACACATTTGTACTAATCGCGCTAATGTTTTGGGGATGAGTAAGGTTGAATTAAGAGGAATCTTATTCATATTTGCGTTAAGGAAGAGTGTAAAGCAATTTAGGAAGAATCACCCTCAGTATACCCGACCGGGACTTGAACCCTGATCGCCCCATCATCAGCAGTCCAGGCTGGTGTAATGCCTTAGACCGGCGGTTCCCGAACTTTCTGAATGGCGGAGCACTTTCCAGGAGAGAGAGATTCATTATGGAGAACTGCCCTGATACCAAAGGCATGTATGTGCATTTTTTTTCTGTTTTTAAAGTGATTAGTCTATATTATATCGTATAGCAAAGGAACAAATTATTTTTTGAGTTCTAAATAGCTTACAAATTGATCTAAACCTAATTTTTTCCCCGTTGAAAGTCATTGAAAATTGGAGCTTTAAATATCGTTTCCTCAAAACATCGATTTTTGCAAATATGTGTCGTTGGGATAAGGGCAACGATATTTTTTAACCTATCAACTACATATATACTAAACCGAATGACAGCAGTATTCATGACGGAAACGAATGTTTAAGCATACGGGAATGTTAAACATAAATTTTTATTTAATTCGAAATGTTATTTTCATCACATTTTCAGGGAAATAAGATACTTGCTTAATGCGTTAGCGTTAAACAGCAACCAACATCATTGAGTAAGGCAACGCATTTGATAACGAATTCCAAGTAGATATTGTAAATTGATAATACGTTACCCATATAGATAAAGTATTAAAGTCATTTGCCATTAAAAAAAACTATAAAGTATAGACCGCGAACTTAGATTATAATGAGAGAGATGCTTTGATTTGCTCGATGTGCAATCTGGTTGAATTTGGGACAAATGCAACCGAATATCGGGTTTTGTAATTGAGGTGGGATCTGTATATTGTTTTAGTAGCCCCATAGAGAATTCTGATTCACATAAGTTGTTGCAGCAAAGGGCAAAAGAATGATTATAGCTTTATCTAAAAAAACAACAACTTCAAATTCGTCTCTTGGCTGACAATAAAATTCTGATAGAGACTTCTAAGTGGCAAATTCCTCTTATAATGCAGAATCTGATGTCAAATCAATCAAGCACTCATACTGACAGGGTCATCTGGTATCGTCGATTCTCTTCATCAGGTTTTCGCCACGTGTAGTTGGTTCGATGCTTTGCATGGTTCCAAGAAGGAATTCCATATAAAATTTAGATGAATTAAATAGAAAATGCTTTACTCGGTTCAGTTGATAAAAGGTTTAATGTATGATCTGATAACGAGGCACATCATCAAAACTAGTGATGGATGTTTGTCACTTGTTCTTAGATATTTGTATCAACTTTTGGCTATAGCAGTGCGTAGCCTTCGTTATTATCACGTGACGTACCCTATTACTTTTATTATATATGTTACTGCTAATTCACTGAATCAGGTTAATATACATAATCACACTTATTTTATGTCTAATAACCAGCACCCTCTGGTGAAAGTGATAAATCTCACGTTTGTGCAAGTTTGAACCTGCCTTGAGTCATACGTGGCGTCTGTTGCGCGTGTCAATTGAGGTCAATATTTTATTGAGGGCGGGCGTGTGGTGTTATCTTGATACGACATCTGTTTGCTTAACCTAACCTAACCTAACCTAACCTTCATAGTATTATATTTGACACTTCAGCTAAACAGGGTTTGTTGCTGTGTAAAATAACAGTTTATAATAAAAAAGTGTATGTATTTAATCACATTAATCCCTAATATCGGTTACTTTGGAAAATAACCGGTCATTATGCATAATAACTAATTTATTACTCTGACGGTAACATATAAATCGCTACATTTAATCTTCTCCAGCAAGTATCAGTGGTTTTACAGGAGTGTTAAAAGTAAAGTCGTTAGTACGTTATGTGCATAGCCCGAACCAATCATAAGACGTGATGTCAAATAAAACCATCCAGCGCTTACTGAGCGAATTTAATATAAACAAATTCACAAATAAATCTTTATAAATATATGTCAGTATTTTCTAAAAGCTTGTTCTATTCTATTTCTAGTGACCTGTAGTCGGGAACCCCCGCCGTGAACACATAGGTGAGGCTGTTGCCGGCCGCGAACAGCACAGGTAAGCAGATCAGCAGGTAGATGGTGATCTGGTAGCGCCCGAAGTCCCCTATCTCGTCCAACACGTCGTCAAAGTCCATGACGGCGCTCTGTGATCGTGAGGCTGGAACAAGAAAGGAGTTATTTCCACATCGTGTCTTAGTAACCCAGTATTTATTTGATGATAGTCGCTCAGAGAGGGGGGGAAAGAGGGGTAACACATACAAGATAAAACAAGGAAACAAAAGAGAGAGTGAAGGGGTAAAGAGACGGGGAAGATGCAACGAGCTGCTGCGTGAAGGTTCCAGAAACATCATATGTGCTCACGCCAATTTCTAGAGCCAAAAACGTCATAGTTCTTTCCCGGCATGCTTTGCAAAAAATACACTGTTGAAGCGCCTCCAAACAGGCCTCTAGTTTTGAAATGTGCGAGTAGTGATTCGCGAGCTTATTTCTCTCATCTCGCAAACCCCTAATTTTGAAACTTCTGCGCTGCGAAAACTGACGTCACACGATCGAATAGCGAGCGCATTCTACTCGCCAGCCTCACACCGTGCGAGACAGGGCTTGTCTGTCGAGTAGAGGATAACATAACAAAATGGATGCCATCCCCCCTCTTCGGTTGCAGCTTTCTGAGAGTGATTTTGTTGAAATAAACCTAACACTGTACAAAATAGGTTTACAGAAGAAAATAATATGGTTGCTTTGTACATTTTATGCAATCCTTCAATAAAATATTTGTTTGGGTGAAAACATAATTATATATTCTAATTTTTACAAATTTCCTCAACCGTCAATTTGGTTTAGTCGGTAACGTGGTCCTCTCATGATCTGGTCCTGGACCCCTAATTTTGAAACTTGCGAAAATACTCGCTTGCGAGCTAACTTGCAACTCATGAGCTAGCAAATCGGAGGCTATACTGAAACAGAGCTAATTTTGAAAGGTTTCTACTGTCGTGTGAGTAGGTGTAGTGTTGTTTTGCTTGCGACCGAGTTTTCAATCCGACAACACTGTAAAACCATGACGTGCCAAAGGATTGAGGCGTTGAGATGCCACAACACGATATTATACAAGATACGTAACTGAAAGTAATCACTATTATTGTATTGAGTGCATCATATACAACGATTTGTTTAGTTTTGTTAGGAAACCATCTTTCAGTTGTATACATCTAAGCTTGTTGTCTCAAAATTTTCTCAAAGTTATATGATTAGAAGTAAAACAGTTTTTCGTGTAAAATATTCAATATAGCACACTTAGTAGCGTGCTTGACCCAAATCTAGGTTTTCACGAATTCAATATAATACAATCATTTAAAATTAAAGTTTAAAGTATGATAAATTTAAAAAGATAAGTACTGGAGATGCCAGGATTTGAACACCCGAATTTTATATTATGAGACGGTCACGTAACTGACTCAACCAAATTTACGGTTAAGGAACCTTGCAAAAAATTAGAATAAACCTATTGTGTACAGTGTTAGGTTTATTTCAACAAAATCACTCTCAGAAAGCTGCAACCGAAGAGAGGGATGGCATCCATTTTGTTATGTTATCCTCTACTCGACAGACAAGCCCTGTCTCGCACGGTGTGAGGCTGGCAAGTAGAATACGCTCGATCGTGTGACGTCAGTTTTCGCAGCGCAGAAGTTTCAAAATTAGCGGGGGTTTACGAGAATGTGTGCGAGATGAGAGAAATAAGCTAGCGAATCGCCAGTCGCACGTTTCAAAATTAGAGGCTCCCTGGCCTCACGCTGTCAGTCAACCCGTTATGTTTGTAGTGGCCGGTGGTGTTTTGTGAGTGACAGTCCACTCGGACGTAACACACAAATAAATGGGGTCTTGGTAAGTTTTATCAGTTACTACTAAAGGGGGTGGTGGAATATCCCTAGAAATCATAAGTATCCAGTGCTATTGTTTTGATTTTCACCTTTTAGAATTATTTATAAATGCTACAAAACTTATAGATCTCAAGTTTTTGATACTAGATGAAGTGTCAACGGCAGGCGGCATGATGCTTAGTAGTGTGGATGCGCGACTGAAGCAAGTGATGGGAAGAAGTGAGTCTTTTGGAGGTGT